>CM033721.1:68368946-68538764 GCA_019671005.1 Hibiscus mutabilis | reverse complement strand
AAAATTCAGATATGTTAAGTTGTCATTCTGTTTTGGATCCTATGAGGACACAAAAAACAACATATGAAAGGATCAAAGATTGGATTTCCTACCCATTTTAATAATGTTTTTATTTTAAATACATTCATAATTTCTATATAACAAAAAGGATATTACTAGAGATCTAATAATTAATCTAGTGGCTAAAGATTTTCTTATTGTCCTATTTTGTATGTATGGATTTGAATTCCGACATAAGAACGTAATTTCTCTATTTAATAAAAAATATTATTAATTTTGAAATGTAAATTTATTATTGTATCAGTTTAAGTTTTTATATAAAGTAGAATAATTACATCTTAATTATCACTATCATGTTTGGTAGTATACAAATTATAATTACATAATTATATAAATTTAGATTTTAAATTAACATTAATCATAAGACTGAAGTTTATAGGTGCGTAACTATATCAAATTTTACCTCTACAAATTAAAAAGTATATTAAAATGAACTCATTTGATTTATAATCCCAAAGAAATATAAGGTATGTTTTTTTTTAAAAAATTATCTTAGTAAAACTATATTATGAAGTCCTCTTTAAAGTATTTTTTTATTTTTTTCTTGTAACTTATTAAATCATAATCTTTTGTTTTCTCCCTATAGACATTTAATTGAATTTATTTGGGGCCTTTTTTATTGGAGCCCTGTGCGGTCGCTCATCTCGCACATTTAAGGGTTAGCCCACACTTGGAGATTGGCATTTTATAATTCCAATCGATTTGAGTTATTGCTTAGCTAATATTTTATTAAATTTAATAAAAAATATTGTTAATATAAAACTTATAAATTTTACAATTTTAATAATCAAATTTGTATCATCACAATTGATTTAATTACATTAAAATTTAATTATTTTATGTAACTTTGAATCCATAAAAATGCAATACACATTTATTTAATAAACATATTAGCATTTGCATCGTTCCAAAACTCTAAAAATTAGACGGTAATCATCGAGTTAGATTTAATTCAAACATCATGTGATATTAATTTTTTTTTCCAATGGAAATACATAAATCATTAAGGTTTTTAATAGATATGAATAATTAAACTTTTATTATTTAATGAAAGAAAACATTCACATAAATACAAATTCTAATTTTTTTTATTATCTATAGTTCATTAGATAATGAAAATCTAATTACATAAATTTAAATCAAAAATTCAAATTATGTAAGTTGAAAAATCATTAACATATATTTAAACTAAAAATAGTAAATAATTAAAAGTTTAATGGTAACATTGAAACAATTTATTTTGTGGATAAAACCAATAATTGATCAAAATTTGAGGAGTATTGTCCAGTAGCTTTTATGAATTTAAAGTCCAAATTAATATTAATTTATGTTATAAAATTTTAATTATTTTTTAATTAAAAATAAAATGAAAATTTTAAAAAATAATATCCAAATTATTTTTTTTTTCAATATTTTATTTACTAATATCCATGTTAAATACAAAGACAATTATGTTTTTACCATTTTAAATAATAATCAAACAATTTTATCCCTAACAATAATTTTTTACCATTTTTTATACAATTATATATAGAATATTCTTTATATAATATATTATTAAATGAAAAAAAACAAGCATTATACATATCCATGACATTTAAAAAAACAAATTTACATATATTATTAAATAAGATTATGTTTAACATGTGCTTAAATTAGAATGTAATACATTTTATAATATAAATTAATAATAATCAAACAATTTTATCCTTAACGATGGAATTGTGGGGGGATTTTTGATGAAATCTCATCGTATTCGTATCATCATGTATTGTTTTTCCACTTCTTCGCATTTTAGTTCAAAAGGTAAAAGAAAAACCCTCAAAATCTTCTCTTTTTCAAAGGACGGAATAAATGAAAGAATAAAATGCATGTGGCAAACTGTAGGTTGCTTCCATATTATTCAATGAATTTCCTTCTTTCCTTTCAATTTATTTTCTTGGTTAAAATGTTACCATCTTTCATTTTGCTACCCAATAATGCTTCATGAGAGAGAAAAAATTGGTCATCCTCTACTTGAAATAAAGAATGAAAAAAATTTGAAAATGAAAACATTTTCAATGAGATTTTGACAGAGTTGATAAAGGATGAGATCATATATTAAAATGGGGTTTCAGGTCTGTTGAAAGTTTTCAAATTTCCTTTTCGTGTATTTGGTCTGGCTCACTATGTTCTTTTTTCTTGGTTTTATGGCTAATTGAAGCTACTTTGTATTGGGATGCTTTTTAAAGATGTTTTTTTTGTGACTATTTGTCATGGATTAATTAATAAATTTGTGGAATTTCATGGATTGAGAGATTTGAAGAGTAAAGAAGGTACATTTCGCTAGTATGGAGGTGGGTCAATCATATGCTTGTATTTCAAGCGAGTGTGGCTCCTTGTGTGGTTAGTGTTGTTGATATAGGTCTTTGGTCTTTAGGGAGCTATAATTATTAGCTCTTTATACCAGAAGAAAAGTCTTAGGTGAAATCGGACCAAAATATGTGACAGAAGAAAAGTCTTAGGGAGCTATAATTACTTGTGCATGAATGTTTTTTTTGACTACAAATTCCCACAATGAAATCGTCTCGGGAGAATATTGTCCAGCACAAAGTAGTAGCAGAAAGTGGCGGCGTTTTCAGCATGGTAAAACCAAACTCGTCTCCAATAAGGATTTATGTACAACACAACAGCAACAGCCGACAACATTATTGTGTAAGACACAATGAAAGTCACATGAAACGCCCCCATGTCGATGAAACCATATACTTCGTCATTGTCGGTGGATGAATTTGGCTTTGGTGGTGATGGTCCACTATCTCCGCACTTTTGCAATGGTTCACCATAAAGAAAAGGATTTCCCATGTAGTTGCTTTCATCGAATGTTCCAAATTGTGCAACCCTTGGTGGTGTCCTTCCAGATAAGTTGTTGAACGATACGTTGAAATCAGAAAGGAAAGTTAACCCCACAAGTTGAGAAGGGAGATTCCCACTCAATTTGTTGTAGGAAAGATCCAGGCTTTCGATTTGCATGAGATTAGCAAATGTTGGTGGGATTGGTCCTGTCAAACTACTGTGAGACAGGTTCAACACAACTATCTTGTTGAAATTTCCCATTTGATGAGGAATCTCACCAACCAGTTTGTTGCAAGAGAGATCGATTCCAGACATCATTGGTATGATCCTCCCCCTGTAAGAGTAGTACCCATTTTTTATTGAAAAATCTATCTCTTCATCTAACGAGAATGTGCCAGGGCCAATCGTACTGACGTTAACATAATCTACATCCCCAAGGGTAGTAAGTTTTAGGCAAGGTGGAATCTGACCAGAAAGTTTGTTATGAGAAAGATCCATCAAACTTAAGTGATTCAAGTTGCATAACCCCATTGGGAGCTCCCCTTGGAAGTTGTTCTTGCTTAACAGAAGATAACTCAAGTTTGAAAGTCCACCAATCCAACTTGGAATGCTGCCAATTAAGAAGTTCTCTCTGATATCCAATGTCACCAAGGTAGAGCTATTACGAAGTGCGTTCGGTAAAGCTCCTCGTAACCTATTTTTAGCCAAATGAATTTGCCTTATCTGAGAAGGGTTGAAACAAGATGGTATACTCCCTGAGATATAATTAACCGAGAGGTCAAGAAGTACAAGAGAATCAAGTTGACAAAACTCGATGGGGATCGAGCCTTGAAGATGATTATTGGACATAATAATTCTCTGTAAAGAAGACATATTTCCCATCCACCTTGGGATCGTACCAGAAAATGTGTTGTTGCTAACATCTAGCGCTAACAAAAAGGGGCTCTGGGACGATAAATCAGGGATCTTTCCAGAGAAGTTATTTCCATCCAATTTCAACATTCTCAAGCTTGGTAATTTGAAATTTCCAGAGAATATTTTCCCCTCAAGTTTATTGTTGGATAAGTCCAAAACTCTCAATGAAGTCATATGGCCAAAAGACGAGGGAATGCTACCAGTAGAATGAGTTTTTGACATGTTCAGAAACTCCAACGATGGTAGTTGCTCTCCACTTTCTGCTGGGATGCTGCCATTGAAGAAATTATTGGAGACGTCTAAATGTGACAGCTGCATATGTGAAGCTAATGGTAGCTGAAGTGGTCCCGATAGAGAGCTATTGGTGAGGTATAGGAACTCTAGTCTTGTGTTGTTATCCAACAACCAATTTGGGAACTGATTTCCTTTGAAGAAGATATTGGAGAGATCAAGAGATCGCAAGTCATGTTGATGATAGAGAAATTCAGGAAATGATCCCACATCTCCACAACACGATAAACTAATGTCTTCTAGTTGGAACCTTGGGGCCGAAGAAGGAATCCAGGTTTCAGCATACATGATATTGTTGTCTGCATATATGGTCTTGAGTTTTGAGAGGTTGAACAAGGGTCCCAATGAGATAGGGATTCGAAACTGATTGGAAGAGAGATCTAACATTTTAAGGGATGTTAAGCTCTCAAGAACAGATATATTTCCTGAAAATTGATTGGAAAAGAGATCTAATCTTTCAAGGGATGTTAAGCTCTCAAGAACAGCTATATTTCCCGAAAACTGATTGAAAGAAATATCCAAGCTACGAAGGGATGTGAGGTTGGAGAAGCACTCAGGCAGACTACCCTTCAAATTAGTGGAGTAGAGATACAATTCTTGGAGATTTGTCATATCACATAAACCTGCTATATCGAAAAATTAACTAAATACGTGAGATCTAAACAAATATATAAAAAGTACAAAAACAATAATCAAATAAATAAAATTTTATTAAATAAAAACAACATTTGTGCTTTTGCTCTTTTATATGGGAACACTGATCACAAAAAAGTCCTGTAAAATTAAACTCTTGCCTAATATTTTGGTTTATTATTCTTTTAGGACCCTATCATTTAGAATTAATAAAATTAAACTTTGACCCCTCATTTTTTGGTTTAATTACTTTTTAAGACCTTTCAATTTTTAAATTTGTATAACTAAACCTAAACTCCCTTAAATTTTTTAAGACCTTTCAATTTTCAATTTTTTGGTTTATTATTCTTTTAGGACCCTAAATTCTAATCATGAACCCTAAATTTTAAACCCCTAAACCCTATAATTGAGGCATTTGTAGAAACAAAAAAAATTAGTATGGTATAAGATATTAAATTTGGAGATTGAAACAAATAAGACTAATGTTTTAATATGGAATAAATTAAAAGAAACAACAAATTACGTACCGTCAAGAATATTCAGACTTCCATTCATTTTACATCCACCTAACTTCAAACGTTTGAGAGAAGTAAATTGTCGAATGCTTCCAAGAAAGTTGGTTTGGAGAAAAGATGAGTACACATGCAACTCTTCCAAGTTTGTAAAATTACTATGCCATTCACCTATTCATTCAACAGATATATGAAAACAGGAATGAGTAGAAAGAAAAATGTTAATCCCCAAAGCATATTCGCGCACTTACTTTGGGAAGTCCTTATGATTCCTTCAATATCAAATCCTTCCACAAAAACAGTCTTTAAGGATGGGAACAAGCCTAGTGATTGTAGTGGAAGGCTACAACGCCTACCTGTTCACATCAAACACCACAATTTGTGTTTGGAATGAATAATTAAATTAACAAGCGATTTCTACTTTTAAATCTTCCCTCCCCAACTTAACTAGTAAATTACTTAATCCTACTACTACAACTCTTTTCAACAGTAAATTAGTAAAAACATAAATCATTTAAATAATAACTTTTTTTTATCAATAAAATACTATCATTAATTAAATCAAACCAACAACAACTGCATCATTAATCCTATTAATTGTGTTTTAACAATACCTGGATAATCATAGCAATATAATGACAGGTCCTCCAAGTGGACCAAACCATTTAGTTCTGTTGATGATCACAAATAAAATGATTTTAAAATTAAATCAAACACTATTTTTCTTGACTCTAATTTAAGAGAAACTAATACGGGAGGGAGGTGGTCAATTTACCTGTAAGATCTATTGACCCCTGAACATTGGTGTTTTCAAGAGTTAAAGACCTGAGATTCGAAAGCCTACCAAGGGATGTTTCATTATCTGTGAAACAATAGATTTTGTTTAAAACCTCCATTTGGTTTATGAGAAATAAAATCTCTATTTGGTTTATGAGATACAATACTTAATTGGAGATCCAACATTCAACAAACCGGGAATCAAAAAGAAAAAATTAAAGCATATATGCAAACTTACTTTGGGAAGTCATTGTGGTTCCCTCAATATGAAATCCTAGCAAAGAAACAGTCTTTAACGAGGGGAATAAGCCCAGTGATTGTAATGGAAGTCTGCAGTTGCTCTCTGTACACACCAAACAATACTTTTTTGGATCAATAGAAACAATACAGTGGTGTCTGCTTTTATATTTCTGGGGAAGGGAATATTATATAATGAATTTAACAAGTGAATTGTACTTTTAAATCTCCCCTCCCCAGCTGCAGCCTGCAGTGTAGGTGCATAAAAGGCTTTCTGCCTCTGGTGTTGGTGTTAGTGGTGTGCAAAAAAACCGAAAAAACGAAACCGATCCCAAAACCCAAAAAAATGAACCAAAAAATTAGTAATAATTTGTTATTGGTTAATCGAACTCGGTTTTGCACACCCCTAGTTGGTGTCATTTTTAGGCCGCCACTAATTCGGCCATCAATAACCACATTATGAATCGTATTAATTTTATTTTAGCAATACCTGTTGGTGTGACTGAAAAGTAATCATAGCAATCTAATGACAAATCCTCCAAGTGAGTCAAAGCTTTTAGCTCTGTTGCAAAATCACAAATAAAATCATTAAAAATAAAATTGAATCAGACGTCTGATACTAATACGAGAGGGAGGGAAGGAGTAATTTTACCTGTAAGATCTATTGACCCCGTGAAATTAGAGCGGCCTCTTACTCCAAGAGACAATGACTTGAGATTTGAAAGCCTCCCAAGGGATGCCAATTTGCTAATGTTGAAGGGGTTGTAACAAAAGCAAGCGTTTTGAGGTTCATCAACCTTGGTTGAGTTTCATTATCTGTAAAATGATAAGATTTCATTACCACTAACAATTAATAGTTTAAAAATTCTGTATTTGGCATACAATACATAATTGGAGATCCATTATTATATCAAACTAAGACGAGTAAGTGGTGCTTGACACACCAACAAGTTTTGTTGCCTTTTTTGTCTACTAATTAATTAATCGTGTTTAGAATATTAAGTTCACCAACTTTAGTTCAGTTACGTTAGAGACTCAAGAAGAGTCTGTGTAAACCTCCATTGATATACGATGAAGCAGAAAAGAGAAGGAAAGTAAAAGAGGAATTAAGGATTTTGATTATTCACAAAAGTCAGAGTAATTACAAAGACTTAATCAAAAAAACCCTATACCTAAAAGTACACCCTCAATCAAGTATTTAAAGCCCATATAGTAACTGGTACATAACAGCCCAACAGTAATTTTTTTTAACAAAAGTAAATTTACCTTTAACATGTATAGTCCCTTCCCATTTGTTTTTTCTTATATTCAAAGACTTCAAATTTTGGAGTAAATCAAGGAACGAGAGTATGTTGTTATTCAAAGAGATTGTAACTTAAATCAAACTCCTTCCCATTTGTTACCTTTAACATGTAAATAAAGGTTTTATTAAACACTAAGAATTAATTATTTAGTATATTTTGGTACAACGCGTATGATGACAAAAACTAATAAAGTTTAATAGTTTTGTATAATAATACCTTGGGATGGAATAAGATCGGTCACTTGATTTCCCCACATGATCAGCTCCTCTAAGTTGTTCAAACCATTTAATTCTGAAGATGAAAAATCAAGAGATACAAATAAAATTCATGTAAATTACACTAGATGTTATTAAACTATTATCATCGATTTAAAAGAACCACCAAACTTAAAATGTTCAAATTTAACATTGAACTTTATTTTCTAATTCGTTTTTGTCACTCTGCTGTTAACTCTTAACGAGACATTAACTTAAAACGACGTTGTTTTGATGCTTAATTTATCACAAAACGGCATCGTTTTGTTGGAGGAAAAAAAAAAAAAAATGAGTTAATTTTATGGGATTTGAACCTAAGACCTACAAATACAAAGACTAAACTTTAACCACTACACTAACATTATATTATATAATATTTATCACAAATATTATACATATCAAACACTTGACATTAATTTAAATTATTTTATAAAATAAATAATGCTATAAATAATATAAAACATATTATTTTTCAAAAAACCCAAAATATTTATAATATAATATAATAAGAACCCCTAAACCCTAAGGACTAGGTTTTATGGTTTGAGGTGGGGTATATGGTTGGAGTTTAAGAGGTTTTATTATATTATTTATAGTATAAACATATTTTTTATGAATACTTTGAGTTTTTTATGAATACTTTGGGTTTTTTTGAAAAATAATCTAGTTATATTATAATTATATATAAAAATAAATATATTTTTATTTATATATATTGGTATATATGTAAATAATATATTTTATATTATTTATATATTAATATTATTTATTTCATAAAATAATTTGAATTAATCTCAAATAGTTTGACATATATAATATTTGTGGTAAAATATTAAATAATATAATGTTGGTTTAGTGATTAAGGCTTAGCTACTAGGTTCAAACCCTTAAAACATATTTTTTAAAGTTTAGTGTTAGTTTACCCTAAAACTAATTACTAATAAACCGTACGAATCAAACGCAAGCATATAAAGCATACTATATGGGTCCTTATAACTTTTATGTGAGGAGAAAAAGTTTTAACAAAAAGTAGATTTACCTTCCGTATATATATCCCCTTCCAATCTGTTATGGCTTATATCCAAAGACTTCAAATTTTGGAGTAAACCAAAGAACGAGAGTATGTTGTTATTCAAGAGATTGGAACTTAAATCAAGTGTCTCCAGTTTACTCAACGCCAGTTCCCCTTTCTCTACAAAGATGAAGGTAATTATTATGTTTTCATGAAAGAAAAAAAAATCACGTACTTGTATAAATTCTATATATGCTTGTAAAACAATGGACAACGCTAAATGAATGTAAACAAGTAAAATTCATAGATTTAATATGATATTTGTTAAGGTTTGCAATTTAAGAATAATAGAGGTAAAAGTAAAAGAACCTTGGTGGTCTACAAAACCAGCTATGTGGTTTCCGGTCAAAGAAAGAGTGTTTAATTCCTGAAAGGGAAGAAATAAAGAAACATTGAGATACCATTCCTCCCTTTCTCTCCAGCCAGAAAGTGCTTCATTCAATATAGGATCATCAAAGAAATCGTGAATGGGTCATAGTTGGAATGGTTAAGGAACAGTCGAGTGACTCGTCCGGTGGAGATATCACACTCAACATTTGTCCATTCGCAGCAATTCGAACCTTTTTCTCCCTCCCCCCACTTGTTTACACCATCCATAATGATTGAAGTAAGGTTTGAGCTGCATCAGAGCGGTTTTCTCCTGATCCCAGCAGCCATTACAATGAGACCACCGCCCTCCCAAGAGGAACACCACCAGAACCACCCATATTAATAATTTCGAATCCATCGATCTCATCAAATTACTCATATCACTAAATGTTATGGCTTATTTATACTACTAGTAGTAGAGGTAGATAGACAACCTTGTTTCCATGAAATGCATTACATAGAGTTAGGGTCCTCTTCTCTCCACAAGATTCCTGCAAAACATTTTCGTGGAAAGCATTAAACAGAGAGAGACTTTAAAACGGCCCCACTAATCTTTGTATTTCTTTTATAAGTAAATTGGTATTGTTTATGACAAATATTTATTTCCCTTTGATTTTAAGACTCACTAGAAGCATTCCCCTTTTCCCCACCTCTTTAAGTAGGATTAAAATTAGATTTATGATTTGTCAAAAATATACTATTCTTTTATCAGCATTAATTATTGTAAACTATTGTTAAATTTTGCATCAATAAATTTGATTATGAACATCTTTAATTACTAGATCAATTAGTAAATCTTATTAAAGAAATTATGAGCCAAAGTCGAAAACCGAAGCTGTGGGGTTATTGTGGAATTCCATAGCAATGTCCTTTCAACTTGTAATGGTAGAAATTTTGAGCCATTGAATTTGTTTGTATTTGCATCTTTCCAATCAGATTTCGAGGAAGTTAAACGTATATGCATTATTTATAAGACATTGACTTCTTTTATATAAAGCTGAAGAAAAAACCATCAATCAAATAAGAAACTACTAAGAAAATACCCTACCACACTCAAATCAATTAATAAACAGCGTCATTTGTAGATATGTTCATACTTAATAAAAAATATATCCTATTAATTTAGAGATTAAAGTTTAGAGTGTGTAGTTTACACGTGCCTTCAAGTTACAGTATTTACATCCATCTCTCGATTCCAAAGTCCAAAACCCAAGCTGTGGGGTTATTGTGGAATTCCACGGCAATGTCCTTTCAACATCTAATGGAGAAATTTTGGGCCATTGAATTTGTTTTGTTTGTATATGTAGCTTTCCAAACGGCTTTTCAATCAGAGAGGATACTTAGCGTGTTTATTGGTTGTGGTTTAAAGGACCTTAAAACTCCGTGTGAAATGGGATAAAATCATTTTCAGCAAAACCCCTACTTTGGTTTAGATTTTTTCTTCTTAAAAGTCTTGAATGTAAGATTGAAAAATCATTTTCAGCAAAACCCCTATTTTGGTTTAGATTTTTTCTTCTTAAAAGTCTTGAATGTAAGATTGAAAAATCATTTTCAGCAAAACCCCTAATTTGGTTTACATTTTTTTCAGTCTTTTTTTTGAAAAGTAGATGTATGATTAAGTAGTTTGTAAATACAAACGCCGCGAATAACACCATTTTTTCAAAAAAAAAAAAAAATATAATCATTTAAAATGCTTTCATCAATTTCCATAATTCCAATCCACATTTATTTTCTCAAATAAACAATTAATCGTGGAAACGATCAGAACTATACATTTAAAATAACTTCCAACATTACAAATCCATTTCCCCAAACTCATACTACACAAACATATATGCAAAGTTGACATGAAATAAAATTGAAATAAAAGAACCCATTCGAACCAAACATGGTGAATCTAATACATAAATTATTAAGAAGTGAAGATTTTATTGCAGACCTAGGTTCTTGTCAAAAGTCTTGGTAAACTGGTTAAGTGCTGGTGGAACCTTCAAACGCTGCTTAAGGATCCTCTTTTTCCTTTGAATGCGAACAAGTCATCCAACCATGAAAGCTTATGATTCTTCTTTCTCCAATTTCTATTCTACATGAAAATAAAAAACCCATGTACAATCATAACATTGCTGCATATTGCATCAGAAGCAAATTAATCACCAAATTACAACAAAGAAGAGGAGAAGAAGAATTTAAAAGAAATAAACTGACTTATCTAAAACAGGGGAAAAAGTAATTATCGAACATCACAGCAGATTGTATCAAAAGCAAATTAATCGCCTGGTACTTTCTCCACTTTAATGTACTTTTTAATATCAACTACTCGTAGCCCTCGGCCAACGTCAACTCCAATTGTTTGAGTTGCATCAATTGCCAAATCCTGCAAGTTAAAATTAAGTAGCTATATAAATTAACTATAACAATATGAAACACTATAACCTACAAGCATCAATTAATTCAAACTCACCACCACAACAACCTACAAGCATCAATATAATGTCCAACAAAGCTATTACGCCACAGTAGAGAAAAGGATAAAATATAAAAGAAAAATTACTTTATTGTTCATTACTTTTTTGTATCTTATTTTTCAACACATTTTAACAGACTCCTCTTGTCCAAAAATAGAGCAAATAACTTGGATACATGCTAGTATTTGATACTTGTTACCAAGTCCATGTAACAAAAATAGATTGCATAAAAAACTTTTGTTCTAGAAACCAACACCAATGATATGTATCCAAATCGGTAATACCAGGTGTGAAGAACTCAATGGAAAACTAAAGCATTTACATTTACTCAAAAGTCCAAAGAGATTTAATAAGCAATGAATAATTCCCAATGAGTTACAATCTATTTTGACAGATGTAACAGAAATTGTCCACTACATTAGACTTTTGATCAAGAGTTACAATCTAGTATTTTCTTTCAGTTGGAAAGACAAATGAGGGCAATATATGAGGTTTCATCATTAACAATACCAAGAACCTTACACAAGCAACTCCTTCCTTCCAAGCAAAATGAGGGCATTATATGAGGTGGATTTTCTCACACAGCTAGCAATTCTCATTTGTGCTCCTAGCTTATAGGTATTAAAAAGAGAGTAAAAGAGTTCACTAACGTAACCGTCTGAAGGATCTCAACGGCATATTATTAGTATTTTCTTTCAGTTGGAAAGACAAATGATCCATAGTTTCAGACAACACAAAATTACAATGATATTCACCAGTACACAAGCTGGCAAAAAACTATCATTCACTGTTCCATCTTGTATCTGCTATAGCGGTAGTTATCGTGTTTAATTTTTTTTTTTTTTTTTTCTCGAACATAGATACATAGTCAAATTTGTATTTGCAAGCTACGGATTCAGGAACAGATAGAATTGATAGAAAAAGCAAACAACTGCAATGTCAGGCCATGAGAAATTCCTCAACAGCAAGGTCCTACAGGCTATACGTACAACTCAAACACTCGTATATGTACCTGATTAAACACTCATGCAAAAGCAGTAACCATGACTTAACAATATACAAACAGATACAAGCAAAAGATTTACTGGGTTGCTAGCATCATTAGAATGAACTATAAAAATTTCATTTTCCAATCCCAGAAATTATTAGTTTATATAAGCAAAAAACTATATAAGAAAATACAGTAAATTCCTTATCTAAACTAAAAACAAAGTTGTACCTTCTGCTGGTACTGGCCGACTGAATCTTCCACCTAGAAAGTGGTATATGTCCCAACACCAGCAACAGCTGCCATTTCAACAGGAGCCTTCATCTCCGGCGTGGTTGTAAAGTAATCCAAATCCATAATCTTCTTAAGCCTCTCTCTCAACCCAACATCTGCAACAAAAAATTAATAATAAAAAAGGAATTAATTGATAATTAGGAGTTGCATTTGAGTGCGTTGCTTGCTGGTGAGAGCAGGGCTTCGGCAGTTCAGGCGGAGAGCACTAGCGAGAGAGAGCACAGCAACGTAGACGCCCGGACGATGTTGTTTTATTCGAGATGACCAACATCGACGACAGACCATGGCGATGGAGGCAACTGGCTAGGGAGAGCACTGGTGAGAAAGATTTAGGGATTTCATGATATGTTGATTTGGGGATCGAGGTGAGGGAGGCGCCCAGTCATAATGAGTTATAATGCTCAAATCAAAACGGTGAGTTTCATCTATTCCGACGTTTGTAAAGCCAAACGTCACTAATACAACATCTTTTGCGGCGTTTAAACGCCACAAATACGACATCTTTTACGGTGTTTTTTAAAAAATGCCACTAAAAACGATACCCATTGTAGCATTTACACCAAGTAAGACACCTATTGCGGCGTTTCTATTGAAAACGCCACTAATGTATGAGCTATTGCGTCGTTTCTATCTGAAAATGCCACCAATGTACTATCTATAGCGCCGTTTTTAAATACACGCCGCGAAATTTGTCGTTTTGTGGCGTTTCTTTACTAAACGCCGCTAATGTTTAAATTTACTAGCGTTTAATTCAAAAATGCCGCAAAAAATGCCGCTATATACCGATTTTGGTGTAGTGACAATGATAACACAATACAAAACGTTACACTTTCTCGACGATTACACAAATTTTACAGACCCCAAACGAAAGATCAAAGAATCGATAACAAGAAAAATACTCCACAACGACAATGGCCTAAGAAAAGAGTTCGACAGTCAAGGTAAAGCATAATGAGAATGAGACTCAAATATAAATTGCACATTTTCAATCTCTCTTGCGCAGTGGTCATTTTCCCAAAAGATTTGTCAATCATATATTCATCAATTCAAATGGTTTCTACATCTTCAAAGAAAATGAAATAGTACAACTTCAATTATAGGCCCTTTAATGAGTGTAAAGGTCGTTGAATAGCTAAAAATACAAAAAAAACATTTTATTCAAAGTTTGAACACAAAACTCAAGAAATCAAAAGGAACCCCCCCCCCCCATAGCTTCAACTACAAATTTCCACAATGAAATCGTCTGGGGTAATGTTTTCAGCATGATAAAACCAAACTCGTCTCCAATAAGGATTTATGTACAACACAACAACAACAGCCAACAACATTATTGTGTAAGACACGATGAAAGTCACATGAAACACCCCCATGTCGATGAAACCATAATCTTCATCATTGTCGGTGGATGAATTTGGCTTTGGTGGTGATGCTTTAGTATCTGCGCACTTTGGCAATGGTTCACCACAAAGAAAAGGATTCCCAATGTAGCCGGATTCATCAAATGTTTCGAATTGTGCTATCCTCGATGGTGTCCTTCCAAATAAGTTGTTGAACACGTTGAAATATGACGGGAAAGTTAACCCCACAAGTGGAGAATGGATATTCCCACCCAATTTGTTGTAGGAAAGATCTAGACTTTTGATTTGCGTGAGATTAGCAAATGTTGGTGGGATTGGTCCTGTCAAACTATTGTGAGACATGTTCAACACAACTATCTTGATGTGTCATCCAACGTTACCAGGGTAGAACTCTCACGAAGTGTGTTCGGTAAAGTTCCTCGTAACCTATTTTTAGCCAAATGAACTTGTGTCATCCAATAAGGATTGAGACAAGATGGTATACTCCCTGAGATATTATTAACCGAGAGGTCGAGAATTACAAGATCAAGTTGGCAAAACTCGATAGGGATTGCGCCTTGAAGATGATTATTAGACAAAATAATTCTCTGTAAAGAAGACATATTTCCTATCCACCTTGGAATCGTACCAGAAAGTGTGTTGTTGCTAGCATCTAGTGCTAACAAAAATGGGCTCTTGGACAATAAATTAGGGATCTTTCCAGAGAAGTTATTTCCATCCAATTTCAACATTCTCAAGCTTGGTAATTTGAAATTTCCAAAGAAAATTTTTCCCTCAAATTTATTGTTGGATAAGTCCAAAACTCTCAATGAAGCCATATGGCCGAAAGACGTGGGAAGACTACAGTTAGAATGAGTTTTGACATGTTGAGAAACTCCAACGATGGTAGTCGCTCTCGAATTTGCTTGTTGGGATGCTACCATTAAAAAAATTGTTGGAGACTTCTAAACGTGACAAATGTATATGTGAAGCTAATGGTAGCTGAAGTGGTCCCGTTAGAGAGCTATTGGTGAGAACTAGTTTCTCTAGTATTGTGTTGTTCTTCGACAACCAATTTGGGAACCGGTTTCCTTTGAAGAAGATATTGGAGAGATGAAGAGATTGCAAGTCATGTTGATGATAGAGAAATTCAGGAAATGATCCCACATCTCCACAACACGATAAACTAATGTCTTCCAGTTGGAACCTTGGGATCGAAAAGGCATCTGGGTTTCGAAAGTGATTATCTGATAGTCTCAACTCTTGGAGAGATGCTAAACTCTTAAGAGCATATATATTCCCAGAAAACTGATTGGAAGATAGATCCAACATTTTAAGGGATGTTAAACTTTCAAGGACAAATATATTTCCAAAGAACTGATTGCTAGAAAGATCCAAATTACGAAGGGACGTGAGGTTAGAGAAGCACTCGGGTAGACTACCCTTTAAATCATTGTGACTGAGTTCCAGTTCTTGAAGATTTGTCATTTCACATAAACCTATTGTGAAAGGGATTTTGATTGAGTATTCAATAACATAAGTATTTGAGTAAAAACTAGAAGAATTTTATATAACAAAAAATTCTTGCATTCTTTTTGTTTTGTACGTTAGTATTATTTCTTTCATGCATATAAATGTAACATAATATATATATATATATATATTATTTAACTTTTATAATTTTAAATTTTTGTGGAGCTAACTTTTTGGTTTTTCATCACTCCTTGAAACTGAAAAATAATCAAACTGATAAAATACGTTCAAACTTTGCTCTTGACTTTCAAATTTATGGTCCACTCTATAAGATGATAAAATGTAAAAAGGCTTAACAATTAGTGATAACAGATTTGGCTTTGTAAGATTTGCAAACAGAAGGGATGCGAACAGAGCTATCGAACGGTTGGATGAATTCAGATTATACGGTTTCAATTGCTAGATTTAAAGGAAGAACATCATACTGGAGTAAAGCACGAAATACAAATATCCAGTCAGGGGAGAAAACGAGAGAACCAAGACCAACACTACCTAAAACGAACGCGGAGCAAAAAGATAACCAAAATATGCAACCTGATCGACAAGAGGTTCCAGGTGAAAGCAGTAACAGATACACACAAAGCTCCAAAAGAGTGCAAGGCCATGTAGAAGAGGAATCGCTCTGGAAGCTGAGTAAATGCTTAATAGGAACAATGGCTAAGGTGTGCACGAGTGAAATAGTAAAAGGAAGGCTGCAAAGTTGGGGTCTTGGCGAGTTACAGGTGAGAAGTTTAGGTGGCCAGAAATTCCTGATAGAGATTCAGGATGAAGAATTACTCAAGCTCCTGGAAAAACAGAAATGGTCCCTTCTCGAGGAGGTATTTACTGAAAATGAAAAGTGGACAGAATCTTATAGAGTGCCGGAAAGAGTAACATGGGTGGAGATACAAGGGATCCCGTTACATTGCTGGAACCACGAAACGTTCAAGAGGATCGCTGGCATTTGGGGCTCGTTGGTAGCCTTGGGAGAAAATGCAAACCAATTTTATGGTGGTGAAAAGGTTTCTATGCTAATCTCTACAAATCAAATTCAGAAAATTGAAGAGGTGATTGAACTAGAAGCAGGGCGAGACATTGTTGTGTTGGTATGGTGATTAGCCTATCCTGGAATATTAGAGGTCTGGAAGGTTGTGGAATATTAGAGGTGATTGAACACAACTAAAAGAGGTGATTGAATACAAATCACAAGGTAGAGATGGTTTTCATACAGGAAACGAAGAAGGAAGATCTTAGCGAAACCGAGATTGGAAGGTTGTGGTACAATGGTGACTTTGAATACAAGTTCTCGAAAGCTTCAGGGCGATCAGGAGGATTGCCAACAGTCTTGGACACGAACAAATTTAAAGCAGAAATCAGCTTAGTCACATCCAGGTTCATTCTGATTTCTGGATCATGGGTTGATGATAATGTTTGCACTACATGTATAAATGTTTATGCTCCTTGCGATTAACGGGAAAAACAATCACTGTGGAATGAAATAGTGGCTTTGAGGAATGTATGGCTGCATCCGTGGTTCGTGAGAGGTGATTTCAACGCGATTAGAACCAGAAGCGAAAGGAAAGGTTGTGGAGTACGATATCCAGATTTGGGCATCCAATTTATCGGTAGTGAGGAAGATGTGGTAAAGGACATCGCTGTTCTGGAGGTAGCTGATCTAGTGAACGAAGGAAATTAAAGGGTGCTGCCCGTTAAGATGAGGGGGGGTTGGATGAGTCTTTTTTGAAGATTTCGACGTTGAGGTAGGTACTTAGAATTTGACGGCTGGCAGTGCAAATTATCCAAGAGTCGGAGAGAGAGTCTATTGAAGGCAAAGGATGTCACCTTAAAGTGGATGTTGATGTGTTTGATTTTAGAGTGGCTGAAGCAAACGGTCGTTCTGGCGAACTTGCCACAGTTTGGTTCATATTTAATTTAAATTTATTGAAGCATGTAATGATATGGGTTGATTTGTGCTCGTTGTAGGGGTTTCTTCAGTGAATATGGATAGTAAGGGGAGTTTTAATCATGGCGGAAACCGAAGAGAGAGAAGTGGTTGCGTGAGTTTTCAATCAGTTCTTATGGTTTTTTGAAGGAGGAAAAATTAAGGAGAAGTTGGATGTTGTTGTCACAAGTAGGATTTGGCACGTAGAAGGACTCGTAAATATGGTGTTATCGCATCTGGAAAGTCTGGGATTCGAACAAGCGATAGTGAGTTTTCGTTGACCGGGAGTTGCTGTTGACTTGGGAGGTTATGTGGTCACTGTGCCATGGTAAGTCACTTTTCCGGCAATATTTGAGGTTTGGTTGAGCAGATTTTTATGATTTCAATTCTTTTTAGTTGTGTTGGTATGGTGATGTTGGCTTTGTTGCTTATGTACGACTGATAAAAACTTGGGAGGAATACTTATAGCTTAATGAACATTGTTTGTTAAAAGTGACGGATTGGAAGTTGAGATAGTATAAGGGTTGTTGTTGTGCGTTTTCTGGTTAAGGAGATATTTACATTGGTTTTGGCTTTGGTGGTTTATTAGGGATGAGGTTGCATCAAATTGTTTTTTTAGTATTGTGGTTGCAACTTGAAGGGTTGAGTCTTCGTGTTTGTGAGGGCTATTGGTTGCTGATGAGGGGGGTTGTTGTGCTGCTGCTGCAATTTTTCTTGGAGCTTTAATAAATCATGCTTGGCTCCAGTGTCACGGACCGTGAGTCAAGGTCCGAGTCATTGGCACTACAGGGTGCACACTAGGGTTCCCAAGAGGTTCTGATAGAGATTTTAGGCCTAAAGAGACCACCAGACTTAGCCCGATCCGTGAGAGATTCTAGAAGGCTTATCCATCAACTTTGACCTATGTAAACTTGCCTTGTATACATAGGATTTGTTACCATAGATAGAAAGGAATATTCCCAGGATTGTACCATTGTGGTTGGTGGGCTTCGATAATAGCCGTCGATGTAAATTTGTATAGACCGTCGGATTAGGGGGAACTCAACTATAAATAGAGGCCTTCCCCTCCTCATTTCATGTATCCAAGTTTCCAAGGAATAAAGGCATTTACTCCTCTGAGTGTTCTTGTGTTCTTTTCTTTGTTCTTGAGCGTTCTTTCGAAGTTCTTCTTCGCTCATCTCGTTTGATCCGATTCCGCGTAGAACGCTTTGCGTTTGTCGGTGCTTGGGAAGTTTGATCTTCCGAGAGGGTTGAAAAGGCTTACTTAGGCGTTTGTCTTGAGTCACATCGCCTAAGGCCGCACGGTGGGCTGGTTGGAACTCTAGCCACGTGACAGTTGGTATCAGAGCCTTGTTCGAGCGACGTGAGCTACTTCGAGGCACGAAGCATCGAGTTGAGATGGGACCAAAGAAGGGAGAGAATGCTGCTACGAGCCAGAAGGGTGTGGAGACCCAGGCTAACAAAGGAAGCCGAGCAAACTCGAGGGACAAGTTGTCGGTGCTCGAGGAGAGGGTCACCAGGCTTGAGGGATCTGTGAAGGATTCTGTAGAGCGACTCGACGTAGTGGTTACACGGCTCGAGGAGCTGGATGACCAGGGTGATCAATCAGAGGGAAAGAGAGATGCTCTTGAAGCCATGCTGAAGGCCTTGAGGGTGGAAATGGTGGATCTGAAGGCGAAAGTGATGGTTTATCAGGCTGCCATTCGGAATGGTGTGTTAACCACGACGACACCTAGACCAATGAAGGACATTTCGAAGCCAAAAGAGTTCAAGGGGAACCGGTCCGCGAAAGATGTTGAGAACTTCATTTGGTGCATGGAGCAGTACTTCCGGGCAATGAGCATCACAGATGATGCCGAGAAGGTAAATACTGCTGTTGTTTACTTGACTGACGTTGCTTTGTTATGGTGGCGACGTAGGTGCCTTGATGAGAATAGTGGGGGCATGGGCGTTGGAACCTGGGAGGAGTTCCAAGTGGAGTTCAAGTAGCAGTTTTGCCCGAGTAACACGGAGAGAGAAGCCAGGACCAAGTTTGGAGGCTTCGACACGAGGGATCTATTGCGGATTACATTCAGGAGTTTAGTGAGCTACAACTCCTTATCCCCGGCTTGTGTGAGAATGATGCGCTTTTCACGTTTATGGATTGACTGAAGCCATGGGCCAGAACCAAGTTAGAGCGGAAGGATGTGTAGGAACTTTCCAAAGCCCTAGCTATTGCGGAGTCCTTGACCGACTATAGTGCTTACAAGTCCATGGAGTCCAATTCTTCCAAGCCCCGTGGCAAGGGCAATGGTGGGAGAGACGAGGACGAGTCCGAAGATAGCAGCGATGATGGTAATGAGAGGCCATCGACCAAGCCTAACCGGCATGCGAAACTAGATGATCGGAAGGATCGAGGATCCATAAGGTGTTACCATTGTGATGGTCCACACGTAGTGAAAGACTGTCCCAAGAAGAGGAGCCACCTCGATGCCAATGTCTATGAGGACGACGAGTCAGATGGAGAACCCGGTAGAGTTGGTGCAATCGCCAGCGTCAATGGAGGGAAGCCGAGGGTGGAAAAAGTACATCAAAAGTGTTACCGATGTAAGGGGCCGCATTTAGCGCGAGAGTGCCCGGAAGATCAAGGTTGTGAATTCAAGGGAAGTTCCAGTTGTGGAAAAAGTGCAGAAGATCGAGTTGCAGATTGGGGATTGGAAGGCTAAGGAGGATTTCAAGGTAATCGAGTTAGATGACTTTGATTTTATTTTGGGACTAAACTTCCTTGACCTTATTGAAGCTCTCATCATTTCGTTTGCCGACGTCGTGTGCATCTTGGATTTGAGACAACGGTGCATTTTGCCTGTGTTCTGAGATAACGGGCGAGGAACCACGAAGCTGACAGCCATTCAGCTTGTCGAAGATGCTCAAAACCAAGGAGACATCGAGTTGGAGGAGACAGTTGGGGACACTACCTTGGATGAGCGAGAGTTGTCCGAGACAGTCGAGGAGCCACCCATGAGCGAGGTGGTCGAGGCATCGAACTTCAATGGGAGAGAAGTGTCGATAGGTTTTGCATTGCCGAGGAGCAGTGGGGCATCAAACTTCAGGGACAGAGGATTGATGTGTAGAGTAAATGCCGGGAAAATGAGTGAGGTATATCTTGAACATAATGATAGTGTTTTACAGTTTAATTTGCCGGATGTGTTGGGTGTAGGGCGCAGAAAACCTAATCCATCAGATGGAGTTGCCAAGACTTGGTGTAGGCCAAAGCAACCTTTCAGAGTTCTGAGGGTTCGTTCGGTGTTCAACGTGAAGGTATCCAAGTTTATGCACAAGGATCGGGAGAGTCTAGATCGGGGCAAGTCAGAACTGGTAGGGAAAAGTTCCTACGATCAAGATGTGCCTGGGATGGGTAATTTTGCATGGCGGTGCGAGCCAAGACAAGCAGTCCTTATGGGGGGACAATCGAATTAGAGTCTGATGCTCTTTATGGGGAGAGTGGTCCTTATGGGGGGACAATCAAGCCAGATTCCGAGTTGGGAGCAAGCCAAGGTGCGCGAGAGGAAGCTCTAGGATCTATCTCAACTTTGTTCGAGAGGCGCGACGAAGGCGTCGCCAAGTTTGGTGGGGGAGATTGTCACGGACCTTGAGCCAAGGTCCGAGTCATTGGCACCACAGGGTGCACACCAGGGTTCCCAAGAGGTTCTAATAGAGATTTTGGGCCCAAAGAGACCACCAAACTTAGCCCGATCCGTGGGAGATTCTAGAAGGCTTATCCATCCACTTTGACCTATGTAAACTTGCCTTGTATACATAAGATTTGTTACCATAGATAGAAGGGAATATTCCCAGGATTGTACTATTATGGTTGGTGGGCTTCGATCATAGCTGTCGATGTAAATTTGTATAGACCGTCGGATTAGGGGGAACTCAACTATAAATAAATGCCTTCCCCTCCTCATTTCATGTATCCAAGTTTCCAAGGAACAAAGGCATTTACTCTAAATCCTCTGAGTGTTCTTGTGTTCTTTTCTTTGTTCTTGATCGTTCTTTCGAAGTTCTTCTTCGCTCATCTCGTTTGATCAGATTCCGCTTAGAACGCTTTGCGTTTGTTGATGCTTGGGAAGTTTGATCTTCTGAGAAGGTTGAAAAGGCTTACTTAGGCGTTTGTCTTGAGTCACATCGCCTAAGGCCGCACGGTGGGCTGGTTGGAACTCTAGCCACGTGACACCAGGCACTACCTGATTCTTTTGTAGAATTTCTTGCCAAAGGGGAGTCTGACCACTGTCCAAGACTTGTTTGGCTTGCTAAGGACAACCCTGCCAATCACCCCAAGCCATTCAAGTTTTTTAACTTTTGGACCCAGCAGCCTACTTATAAAGATGCAGTGCAACAGTCTTGGCAAAAGGAAATTGCTGGAGACCCAATGAGGAGGTTGTTCCTTAAGCTTAAGAGGTTAAAGCCAAAGCTTAAGGAACTAAATAGGAACCACTATGATAATATCTCTAAGAGAGTTGTAGCAAAGAGGCCCCAACTTGAGAAGATGCAAGTAAGGAATTTGGGGTTGCCTAGTCAGAGAGACATTGCTGGGAAAGAGCTCTCTTGTCAGAACTGGTTGAACTTGAACAGGCCGAGGCCAACTATTACAAACAGAAAGCAAAGGTGCAATAGCTTGTGGAAGGGGATATTGGTACTAAAATTTCACTCTACAGTATTAGCCAAGAAAAAGAAAAATACCATAAGATTACTTTTTGATGAGGATGGCAATAGACTGGATAGCTTTGAGTCCATATCCAAAGAAATGGTGAGTTTTTTTCAAAAACCTTATTGGGGAGGTTGATGCTGGAGTGGAAGGTTGTTTAGTGTCTCTTTTTAGGGAGTTACTACATAATTCCTTGTCTGCAGGGGCTAATACTGAACTGTGCAGATCTGTCACTACTCAAGAGATACATGAGGTTTTTTTTTTGGAAAGGGAATGAAAAGAGCCTAGGACCTTATGGGTATACTGTTTGATTTTTCAAAGACTCATGGGATGTTGTCAAGGATGATTTCGTTGCTGCTGTGAGACACTTCTTCCAAACTTCAATCATTCTGCCAGCTTCCAATGCCACAGCCATTATTCTGGTCCCTAAGTTGCCAAACTCCTGCAAAGAAAAAGAATTCAAGCCAATTTCCTGTTGCACCATTTTCTATAAAAAATTACCAAGATTCTGGTAACTACGCTTGTTGTGTATTTCCTTGGGATGATTTTGCCAAACTAGTATGCCTTCATCAAATGGAGAAGTATTGTGGACAATACTTTTCTTTCCCAAGAGATGATCAAGAGATATTCTAGGAAATCCTTATCTCCTAGATGTGCTGAAGGCTTATGGGACTGCCATTGATTGGATTAAAGCTTGTGTCACCACTCTTTGGTTCTCAGTATGTTTCAATGGAAGTTTGGTGGGGTTTTTCTAGGGAAAGAGAGGTGTAAGGCAGGGCCTTTATCTTTTTGTTTTGACTATGAATGTTCTTTTCTCCATGTTGAACCTAGTTGCTGCCAATAAGATCTTTAAGTATCTGACAAGCGTCGTATATTGTCAAATAAATATTACTAAATCTCAAAATAAATCTAAAATAGCGTAGTATAGAGAATGAGGTGTCGGTCCACAGGGACTTAGGAGTTTCCGAAATACTGTTGTTCTGATCCTGATTGTTGCAAGGTAATTTAGTGAATGAGGGGTTTGATCGAGATAACTAGAGAATAAGAGTAAAATTACTACTAAAATAATGAGGTGAAAATAAACCGATTAAAATAATTAGCCATAAGCTTTTGTTCTGCTTCAATTCAAATGATCATTGAAAAAGAATTTTTCGACTCCGGATATATGCCTTTCACAGTCTACAAGGCTCAACCCTTGTAACTTGTTTTTCTCTCCGGTAAACCGATAATCTAAAATCAATTTTTAGATTCCAGTTTTCTGGTTAGACTAACCACGTCTATCGCTGTTAGAATAAAACAGTTTTAAAGTTTTGGAAAAACCCAACTCGAATTATGTTGTCTCAATGAGAATCGAATCCGATCTCATTTTTCCTTAACGAATCCGTCGTTAGGTGTGTTCATAGGAAGTTAAAACCATGACTATCGTCGAATCTTCCTCCCACTGTAAATCTCAACAACAATCAAATCAACACTAGTTTTTTGAAAAGAAAGTGAAAAGATTTTGATAGAAAGGTTGATTGCCGATCTAAGTTTTTAGAAAAATCGAGAATGTAAAACAAAGTTTATTAAGTACATTTTTAATTCTCACAAGATGAATTGAAACTTCGCTTTAAGACCTTGGCTAATAGAAAATTTATCTAAGTATGATTATGAAAGAAATCATACTTAGCATTTTAAAACAAAGTAAAAAAACTTAAAAAATGAAGAATGAAAAGAAAGAGATTTTATAAACTTCAAAGGTAAAAACAAGCCAAGAATGAGAAATGATTCTTAAGTTCACCCCAAATGGGGTATTTATAATATTTTAAAAACCCTAAAATAACCTAAAGTGATAAAAGATAAATCCTAAAATATTCAAATTAAATACAAAAGATAAATCCCACGTTTAAATTTAAATCTCGGCTGATAAGTTATCCGGATCAAGGCTGATAAGCTATTCGGCGCTGCTGATGTCATCTTCTAGAAGCTGCTGGTGTGTCGTCCAATTAGCTATTTCATGCTCACTAATCCATCCATGACTCCAGAAAAATAAAAACTGTAGAATTCAGCCTCTTTTCAATGTATTTTCCAGATTTTAAGACATGCACGAAAAATTACATAATAAATCCCAAATCGGCACCATATTCCTACCATTAGAGGCATAATTAAGATGAAATAGTGACCAATTTAGCTACTCATCAAATTCCCCCTCACTTATTTGATGCTTGTCCTCAAGTATCTCTCAACTAACATATCAGAGTTCAAGTCCTTATCCTTAATTTCACGAAGTCTCTAAGATTTCGGTATGAATTAGCATCTAAACATGTATGAAATTAAGAAACAATCGGAAAATGGCAAGACTAGAAGTAGTTTAGCAAAAGTTAGACATTCCAATAACCTGTCAATATCAATGAAACAAACTCTAGTACCCTCACAAGGTTTCACTCATTTCGCTCAAAAGTGTTTAGGGTAAAGTAAATCGCTCAAACCAAAATTAATTAAAGCATTACCATAGGCTTGTAACTAAATCCTATCTCCACTACTAAGTATGAACATAATGCAAAAATCAAGAGGTCTTTAAAAAGGGTTGTAATGGGGCTAAGGTTCGAGTAGGATAAAAGGCCAAAGAACGGTGTTAAAATTCAAGACAAAGAAAAAATATTCCAGAGAAATCAAAATCAATGCTCATTCTTTCTTCTTCTCTTTTTTTTTTTTTCGAACCTTTTTTTCGTTTTTTTTATGTTGATGTTCGAATCATTGTTGTACTTTTCTGCACTATTTTTTTCTGCACAATGTGTTTTTTCTGCATTATTTTTATTTTTCCTGCACTACACTGTTCGAACCAATTCGAATCTGATTTTTTTAGAATAACTCTAACTTTGTCCTGAAAAGGGTGACAAAAAGAGTGAAAAACAGAAAAATTGGTTCGGGTTTAAAATGTGGTGAATCAAAGAAAAGGATACGACTCAAAATTGGCTATCTAAGGGGTAAATAAACAAAGGGTAGGCCTTTTTGGGAAGAGAAAAAGGTTTAATCCAAATGTCTCTATCACATTAAAGCATTACATTCAAATAGTGTAGTCTCGACAAGCATTATGCTACAAGTTCTAGAATGCAAAGAATTAATTTGCACACTCAATGAAACAAAGAGAAAAAATGAAAATATATGCTCATTAGGCTCAAAACTCAAATAAAGTGTTCAAATTGTACCAAGGTAAGTATCATATCAACTTAACAAATCAAGGAATGTCAAAAAGGTTTTAACGAAATTACTAGTCAAGCCATTATCTATCATGCATCCTAAAATTCATTACAAGTAAGATATCAAGTCATAGGGAAAGCAAAGAGACAAGGTGAAATAAAGGATATGCAACACAAAACTCTAATGAAGTATAATCAAGAAGACACAAAGGCAACCAACCGAATAAGGGAAAGAACTTGATGTAAATCATGTCCCCTCACTTAATCATAATGTCCCATTATGGAAAATAAAGTGCAAGAGAGGGAATAGAATACTCCCTGAGCTAATTGCAGCCACGCCCACGCCCACGCCCACTTCCTTGACGAGACGTGCCCAGACGAAGGTAGGAGAGGATTTCGGCAACATTAGTCTCAATGGAGTTTAGACACTCGTTAACATCCGGCCGCAGATTGTTTTTTTGTGCTGGTCGAGGAACGAGCCTCTAGAGGAAAACACGCTCATTACAAGGTGTATTAGTGCCCGGAGGAACAATATATGGCGCGCCAAGAGTGCCGGCTAAATGACCCATTGTATCCAAGCACCTTGCATCCAAAGCATCCATGGCAAAAGCATAAGTAAACTGTGAAGGATCAAATGTCAGAGGGAAAAGTCGAGATGCAAGATGTGTGATATAAGGACCAAGAATAAGTGGATGCTTGGTTCGCGCAACACACTCAAAGGCATGGGCAAACCAAAAGCCTAGATTTACCTTAATGTCGACTTGCATACACCATAAAAAGAAAAGTTTGACCTTACTCAAAGTGGAAGAAGTGTTATTACGGCCTGAATAGCTGTACGCAAGGAAGCGATGTATGTAACGGAGTGCCGAATTATGAATAGCCCATCCCTTTGTCTTATGATGATCGTATTTGGAACCCGCCAAGCCAGTAAGAGTTTCATAGCAAATGTCATTGTCAAAGTCCTGCAAAATCTCAAGTAGAGCAGTCAAATACCCAGGATCCGTGACGTCTATCACGAATCCCATATAAAAATTAAATTTCGTAATTGACATTCTAAAATACTGATTAAGTAGGCGAAATAATATAACATCAGGAGAATGTATAGAAATAACACGTTTTTTATGAAATAAGAATGTGGCATAAAATTCAAAAACTAGTTCATAATACGTGTTACGACGAATCTCAGGATAAGTTGTCCACCCTATCGCATCAAAAATTGCATAATAGATTCGCTCAGGTGTAAACTTTCTAAAGTTTGGGGAGGAATATACTTACAGAATTGAAAATGACGGTGTCGAATATGATTAAATTGCTCCAAGTCATCGCCATCAAACTCTAAATAGCCATGTAAAACCTCATCGATTGGAACCGAATACCTATGGCCACGTCGATAGCGTTCTGAACGCTCTTCCTGATTGGGCTATTCGTTCAGAATGGCATTGTCCCCTGTTGCGCGTAATAAGTGCTACGCAATTGTGCAAGTATACACGTTGCAAGTTATAGTATAAAAGATATCGTCTCCACAGGGATTGGTGCCACTTCAAGAATCTAGTCTCTTGCACTGTAAAATGTAAAAACACAAATAAAGGATTATAGGAGTTTAACTAATAACTAATCTAGAAAGCAATTAAGTAAAAGAAAAGATGAGATCAAATGAGAGAGAGATAGGCCAGGTTATCGTGAGTTGAGGTGTGATAGCCGATTGGATCGTCTTGGTAAAAGAGTGCACGAGCAACTCAGTTGTCGTGGCAACTTGCACAACGGGGTTGCCTTGGCAACTAATCGATGGTTGTCTGGGCAACTAGTTGGGCAACTACTTGGGCATCTGGGCAGCAACCTTCAAGGTTCGGCAGAGCGTTCATCAATGGTTTATTCTTATCCCTAAGTCGAAACTCTAGCTACTTGTGCATGCCTTGATAATACATCCCTGCGTGAATCAAGGGTGAACAACAACCAATCTTGCGCTCCTCTTAGCCGTTGAAATCCTTAACTTATTCCTAAGCCGGATCAATCTTCACCATCAATAGATTGAATAAAGATCATATTCATTCGTTTCTTGAATCTAACTCTCTCGATATTAGATAAATAGATGAAATCACGAGATCCTCTCCCAATTCACTCGCAAACAATAATAAGAACCAAGAATGAATAAACCTTGAATAGAAAAGTGCAAACTCTTATTACCTAAACAAAAACCAATAAGTTCTCACAACCACAAAACACAATAACCATAGCCAAATAGATTTAGTTCATGGCTAGGTTCCAAAGAAACACAAGATAATTAATCCCTAGCATGAACCCAATCGAAAAAGAAAGAAAAGATGAAGAAGGAGGCTTGTCGAAATCCTCCTTGCCCTAGATGCTTGTCGAAAATTCTCTCCTCTTGCCTTCCTTGGACTTGTCGAAATTCCCCTCCTTTGCTCTCTATAAGTTGTCGAAATCTCCATCCTATTTATAGGGCTAGGGCAAAGTCCTTCTTTGAGGAGGAAGTTAAGTTGGAATTAAATTATCTTTAAAGAATATAATTCTTTATTATAATTATATTCCTACTAGAACTTCTCCTATCTTCTTGGAATTTAATTCTTCTTTAATCTCTGTATGGCAATCAAATTCCTTTGGGTTTGGGCTTTGCTCCACGCCATCTTGGGCTTGTCTAGTCATCAATTTCGACTACCATATCACCTTTGCTCTTGTCGACAATTGCCATGGCAACTGGCTCGGCGTCTCCTTCATGCATTGCCCTGGCAACTAGTTCGGCATATCCTTCATGTATTGCCCTGACAACTAGCTCTAGCCTTGCTTTGGCAAGTGATCCTGCATATACACACAAAACACACCAAAGCAGCATCTTTTCCCACAAAAACTACCAAGTTATGTAATCAAGCACAACGATGGAAGGAAACATGGATTCATGCATGAATAGCTAATTATGCAACTAATATGAGCCTAAGTCTAACAATAATATGAGTAAAAAGGGAAAGAAAAATAGTACTTTTGAACACTTATCACACCCCCAAACTCGAACTATTGCTTGTCCTCAAGCAATGCAAACTCATAATTACCTGCCAAGACTTCAATTTTCACAAACTTAGCTTTAAACTTGATTTCAATTCTCTGAACCGGGGCACAAAGTATGATTGGCTTTTTATTTTTCGGAAAACTTAGGAGTTACTCGGAATCAAACTATAATGCTTGTGAGTGTGTGCGGAGTTGTGTGCAAGTTGATTTTTCGGATTCTATGCAAACAATAGGTTTTCAAATTACTTCATTGGGTTTTTTAACATGTTTTAACTAGAGCCAGTTTTGGGCACCTCTAGTGTTTAGTTTTCTTAAGTTAATTTATTCGACTCGAGCCGGTTTCAGGCACCTCTAGCAATCAATTTTTTTTAACACATACTAGAGCCAGTTTCGGGCACCTCTAGTGATTAATTTTTTTAGCACATGCTAGAGCCAATTTTGGGCACCTCTAGCATTCATCCAATTTTTATTCTAATCCCCCAATTTGTTAATTATCAACCTAAGTTCACTAGAATTCCTTAAATCAATCAAACCACAACAGTGTTTCATCAAATTTAGCATCATAGTAAAATTCTAAGTTTTTCCATGGTTATCCTAGAATAAAAATTCTATCAATTAAGTGCATTGGCAAAGTCATCATAATATTCATCAAATCTAAGCAATTCTTGTTTCAATTAAAGGCATGGCAAGCAATTTATGTATCCTAAATGTAATACTTAAGATGAATGTAACTAAACATGGTAACTACTAATAACAATCCCCCCCAAACTCGAGTGAGGCATTGTCCTCAATGCATGCTTTAAAGAAAAATAAAAATAACGAAAAAAATGCATACGAGGACTTACTCCGAGAGTTCGTCATCGTAGATGATTAGTTTCCTTTTGGTCGGTGTCTTGATTCTCTTGCTTGAACGCGATGGTTGTTTTCTTGTTGCCGGTGGTGGAATCGATCCTCGTACGGGGTTATCCTCATCGTCCTCTTCATCAATGTCATTTGGCTTTTCGCTTGGAGGATTCAATTGGTGCGGTCTTTGTTGGTGCAATGGAGGACTCGTCCGAATCTGAAAAATCAGAAAATGATTCCGTAGGAGTTGATTCGGGCATAAGTGCTTTACCTTTGGCTTTTGCAGTGGTTGTCGGGATGTCTTTAGCTTTGGTTGCCGTGGCATCTTCAGGGTTGGTTGCCGTTGTGTTAGCTTGTGCAGGCATGATGTAGGTTGCCGTGGCATCATCCGTTGCGGTTGCCGTGGCAAGGATCTCGACGGGAAAGATTGGGAACGGCACGCGATTGTCCGGGTACTTTTCTAGGATGACTTGGGTGATGGCATTGTTGTGCTCCTTCATGTACCGCATGAACATTAGTTGCCGGTCTTCAATTTGCCTTAGGTGGCTTACCAATGGGTGCAAAAGTGCTTCAAAGTGTCCCGGGGTTGATGGCCGAGTTGCCCGGGCGTTAGGTGCTTGGGCATTATGGATTGCCGGGGCGGCAGGGGTTGTCGTGGCAATTGGAGGCCTTGAAGAATCTCTCGGTGCCTCTCCCATTAGCTTTGGATTAGTGATTGATTCCAACCAGACTTGGGTAGGGCCTTTTCATCGGTGGACTCACTTGGGACATGCATTTCCTTGCAAAGATTAGAAATTAAGCAAGGGAAGAAAAGAGAACCCTTATCTTTTGAGCTGCATACAAAAATCTCATCACAAATAATTTTTCCAATGTTAATGATGCGATTATGCAAAATAGAATGTATGAGCAAAAGACGTGGTATATCAACGGTAGTATTGTGTGTGGTGGGCATTAAAGAAGTTTTAACAAACTTATTCCATAGTTTTGCCTCGGGTTTAAGCCAAAGGCGATTTACCGTGCCCTTGTATTTACCGTCGTTCCAATAAGTTCCCGGTTGAGTGAGTTCTTGAAGCACCTTGTCGAGTTGCATGGGAGTGATTTGCTCAACAAAGGCTTGATGCTCGTCCTTCTCAATGTAAAGCCCGTAAAAGGTGTTGACGTTTTAGGGACTTATGAGTATGGCCTTGTCACGAACAAAAACATAAGGATTATCCGGGTTAGGTGAGTGAGCATAGAATTCTCTTAACCATGAGATATTACCTGGTTCCGGTTGATGGCAAAAGATTTGCCACTTCTGATGTGCAATCCTCTCGAAGATGAATGGTTCAAGGCCGAAATCTTGATGGGAGTTGGAGTATTCAAAGCCTTGTTCTTCATGAATCTTCCGGCTTTCAAACTTGGATTGAAATCTTTCTTGAACCACCAGTGTAGCAAACTTTTTGTATCTTGGTTCTTTGGAGGAACTTGGATGAACTAAAAATTTAATCTTGGATGCCATGGATGATCTTGGTTGTGAGTTTTGTAAAAACAAAGAAAAGAAAAGAAACTAAAAAGTTGCAAGATAGAAAGTAGGAATAGGTTAAGGGTGATGGGTTTTATAGAAAAGATAGGTGGGTGGGATTAGGGGAAAATGAAAAAGGGTTTAGGGTGAAGGAGAAGTTGTCGACAAGGGGTTGTTATTAGGGTGAATTGGAGGCTTTATATAAGCCTTAGATTCAACCCATTAGTTTCCTTGTTGAAGATGTTTTTCTACTTGGATTAAAATTCCTCTTTATCTTGAACTTTTTTTTCCTACAATTCAAAGACAAATCAAATAAGGATTAAAATTAAAATAAAAGAAAATAAATAAAGATGTATAAAGAGATTCTAAAAAAAAATCTATCCTAAAATCTATATATGTATATAATAATCGGAAATAGTAAAAAAAATAAAAAAAATAAAAAATCGAAATAAAATAAAATAAATACTTAATCGGAAATAAAAATAAAAATAAATAAATAAAAATAAAATAAAACTACTAATATCAAAAGGGAGAGCATGCTCATGCATCTCCTAAGTTGACCATTTCCTTGTTACGTTCCACATGTGCACCATTATAGTGCTTCAATCTTTGTCCATTAACTTTGAATTCATGGTTGTCAGAGATGGACTTGATTATCACAGCACCATGGGAGAATGGTTTGACGACTTCGAATGGTCCCGACCATCTTGATTTCAGTTTTCCCGGGAAAAGTTTTAGCCGAGAATTGAATAAGAGAACTAGTTGCCCTGGCATGAATTACCATGGCAATAGTTTCTTGTCATGCCATCGCTTTGTTTTCTCCTTGTAGATTCGTGCATTGTTATAGGCGACTGCACGAAATTCTTCTATCTCATTGAGGTTCAACAAACGCTTTTGTCCGGCACTTTCCTAATCCATATTCACGGTCTTGATTGCCCATTATGCCTTGTGTTCGATTTCCACCGGTAGATGACATGTTTTGCCATAGACAAGTCGGAAGGGGGACATACCTAAGGGTGTTTTGAATGCAGTGCGATATGCCCAAAGTGCGTCATCTAGTCTTAATGACCAATCCTTCCTAGAGGGATTTACAACTTTCTCGAGTATACCCTTCAATTCTCGGTTGGAAATTTATGCTTGCCCGTTGGTTTGTGGGTGATATGCCGTGGCGATCTTGTGTGATATGCCGAAGCGTTGCAACATCTTGGCAATTAGTCTGTTTTCAAAATACTTGCCTTCGTCACTGATAATTGCTCTTGGCATCCCAAACCGTGTAAATATGTTTTTCTGCAAGAATCGTTGCACGGTCTTGGAATCGTTGTTGGGAACTGCAGCTGCCTCAACCCATTTAGACACGTAGTCGAGGGCATCTCATGTCGTCTAGAGATATTGCCCGTCATCTGGCAACGATCACATTGCTTGTAAAAGACTTGGGCATCTTTGTACAATGTTGGCCAATACAAACCGGATTGCAAAACTTTGGCCACGGTACGAGTTCCTCCAAAATGTCCTCCATAGGGTGAAGAATGGCATTGCCAGAGTACATTCTGTTGCTCTTCTTCAGGGACACATCGGCGTATAACCTGATCTGCACATTGTTTAACCAAAAGAGGCTCGTCCCAAAAGTAATGCTTAGCATCATGGCGCAACCGCTTCTTCCCTTGGTGAGTAATGCCATAAGGAAAAATACCACAAACAAGGAAATTAACTAAATCCGCGTACCAGGGTATTACCGAGGCATGTGCTACCGTGGTGACTGCTCCCAAAATTGTCGAGGCGTGTGCGTCAAAGGTTGTTGTGGCGTCGAGAGTTGCCGAGGAGTGTGCGTCTATGGTTGCCGAGGCAACTAAAATTTGTTCATCCGGGAATGCATCGCATATCTCTATATCTGCGTCCTCCTCCCTATTGCCTTCTTGTGTAGCATCAACATTTTGATCCACTTCTTTTCCTGGTCGTTTGAATAGCCAATTTGCCTTTTCTTGTTGTTCCTCCTTGACCGGTTCTTCATACTTCTCAGGTTCCTCTTGATCGGCAATGTAGTTGCCGAGGCAACTAAATTCCTCGTCGAAGTTAAACTCTGTCGTGGCATGAAGAAGTTGACATTCTTCTGGATCATCGGCATGCCTTAGTGTTTGGAACACATTTAGTTTAATTTGCTGGTCATTCACCCTCATTGTGAGTTCTCCCTTTTCAACATCGATCAAGGTTCTCCCTGTTGCTAGGAATGGTCTCCCGAGAATGATGGGTGCATGCTCATCTGCTTCACAATCCAAGACAATAAAGTCAGCGGGAAAAATAAATTTATCAACTTTTACCAGTATGTCCTCAATTTTTCCCTCTGGATGAACATAGGATCTGTCGGCTAGCTGTAGCATAACTGTTGTAGGTCTTGCCTTCCCGATTCCTAGTTTCTGGAAAACCGATTTAGGCATCAAGTTTATGCTAGCCCCAAGGTCGCATAGTGCTTTCCTGACATAGTGGTTTCCAATAGAACAGGGTATTGTGAAACTTCCGGGATCCTTCAACTTGGGTGGCATACGATTGTGCAACATTGCCATGCATCCCTCTGTTGCGGCAACTGTTTCAAACTCTCCTAGCCTTGTTCTTTTGGACACAATGTCTTTAAGAAACTTGGCATAGTTCGGCATTTGTTCAATTGCTTCCACCAATGGCAAGTTGATGTGGACTTGCTTTAGGATATCAAGAAACTTTCTGAATTGGTATTCTTGCTTTTGTCGCTTCAACCTTTGTGGGAATGGTGGTGGAAGTCAGATATCTTCGATCCTTCCATTTGTTTGGAACCTGATTGACGGTATTGCCGGGACATCTGGAGTTGCCGAGGCGGTATCAACTGGGGTTGCCGAGGCATCTTTATCGTTGGTTGCCGAGGCATGCTTATTGCCGGTTGCCGTGGCAATTCCTGGTTCAGCATCTGAGGCTTTGCCGCTAGGTTCGTCTTGATCATTTTGTGGAGTTTTGTTTGACGAGCGAGTTTGAACCTCTCTAAGTTGTTGGCCACTTCTGGTGGTGATTGCCTTACATTGTTCAAGGCCGCCTCTTGCGACTTGAAGATCGCTTAGGTAAACCTCCTTGCGGTCTAGTATTGATTTTGAGCAAACCGTCCGACTTTGATTTTCCAATGATTTGATTACCGCCTCTTGGTTTTGCAATCTCATCTCGGTCCTGTTAATAAAAGCATCGTTCTTTTTTATGAAATTACTATTCTCAGCCATATAAGATTCAGTTTTCATCATAAAAGCATTTAGAGAATTTTCCAAAGAACTAGATGTTATCGGTTGTTCTTCGCGGCAAATTGTTGTCGGGCATATTCTGGAATCCCGATGCTTGTGTATTCTGATTGTTCGGTTTAGATCATTGTTGGGATTACTCCATGAAAAATTCGGGTGCTTCTTCCAAGCTGGATTGTATGTATTGGACATCACATTGTTGTTCCGATTGTAATTCCCCACATAGAAGCTGGATTCCGGATTCTGCATACATTCAAAGAATTATGGTTATCACCACATAACTCACAAAAAGAATCCATTACCTTGACTTCATGTGTGTTGTTTGGTTTTTGCATGTTCGGACCATCTTGGTTAAAGTGGCCAATTATGCGAAATTGAATCGATGATCCTAGTTCATGTATTGTGGCTTGGCGTCTAACTCCTCCTCTTAGTAGTAGATGGGAATTGATAATCATTCTTGGCCAGCTGTTTAAAATTTGCATTGCTTCCTCCGCGACTTATCTAGGAGTATACCGTTTGCCGAGGCATCTAGCATCATCGTTGTTGGTGTATTCACGGCGTTGTAAAACATTGTTACTTGAGTCCACATCGGGAATCCGTGTAGGGGGCATTGTGTAGAAGTTCTCTATATCGCTCCCAAGCCTCGTACATGGATTCATCATCTGCCTGCCGAAAAGAAGTAATATCGTTACGAAGCTTATCAGTCAAATTTGTAGGATTAAATCTAGCAAGGAAATCACGACAAAGATCAGTCCAAGATGCTATTGATCCGGCAGGAATGCTATTCAACCATGTTTTCGCCCTATCCCTCAGTGAATAGGGGAATAATCTTAATCGTAAGACATCGGGGGTGACTCCGTGTATTTTGAACGAGTTGCAAATCTCGAGGAAAGATTTCAGATGTTGCCGTGTATCTTCAGTTGTTGAGCCGCCAAGTTGACCTATTGTGTTGATCATATTAAACATTATCGGTTTTAACTCAAAGTGGTCGGCTTCAATTTCGGGTGCGACAACTCCTGGATTAAGTGCATCAAGATCTTCTTCAAGATAGTCTCGAATAGTTCTGTTTCGTGCAAGAATCACTCCTCCTCCTGCTAGAACATCTTGATTCATATTGTCGTCTTGATTAGCCATTGTTACTCTTATCCTTTGTCTAAGTCTTTGTAAGGTTCGTTCGATTTACGGATCAAAGGGATATTCTGTGTAGTCGGTCTCGCCACGTCATATACCAATGCAAAACCAAAGTTTGTTAGCCCTTTGAATTTTAAACAAGAAAAGTAAAAAGAAAGTGCAAGAAAATAAAAACAAAGTCGCTATTGCCAATCCCCGGCAACGGCGCCAAAAACTTGTTGCGCGTAATAAGTGCTACGCAATTGTGCAAGTATACACGTTGCAAGTTATAGTATAAAAGATATCATCTCCACGAGGATTGGTGCCACTTCAAGAATCTAGTCTCTTGCAATCAAAAAAAGTAAAAACACAAATAAAGGATTATAGGAGTTTAACTAATAACTAATATAGAAAGCAATTAAGTAAAAGAAAAGATGAGATCAAATGAGAGAGAGATAGGCCAAAAATCGTGAGTTGAGGTGTGATAGCCGATTGGATCGTCTTGGTAAAAGAGTGAACGAGCAACTCAGTTGCTCGTGGCAACTTGCACAACGGGTTGCCTTGGCAACTAATCGATGGTTGTCTTGGCAACTAGTTGGGCAACTACTTGGGCGTCGGGCAGCAACCTTCAAGGTTCGCAGAGCGTTCATCAATGGTTTCTTCTTATCCCTAAGTCAAAACTCTAGCTACTTGTGCATGCCTTGATAATACATCCTGCGTGAATCAAGGGTGAACAACAACCAATCTTGCTCCTCTTAGCCGTTGAAATCCTTAACTTATTCCTAAGCGGATTAATCTTCACCATCAATAGATTGAATAAAGATCATATTCATTCGTTTCTTGAATCTAACTCTCCCGATATTACATAAATAGATGAAATCACGAGATCCTCTCCCAATTCACTCGCAAACAATAATAAGAACCAAGAATGAATAAACCTTGAATAGAAAAGTGCAAACTCTTATTACCTAAACAAAAACCAATAAGTTCTCACAACCACAAAACACAATAACCATAGCCAAATAGATTTAGTTCATGGCTAGGTTCCAAAGAAACACAAGATAATTAATCCCTAGCATGAACCCAATCGAACAAGAAAGAAAAGATGAAGAAGGAGGCTTGTCGAAATCCTTCTTGCCCTAGATGCTTGTCGAAAATTCTCTCCTCTTGCCTTCCTTGGACTTGTCGAAATTCCCCTCCTTTGCTCTCTATAAGTTGTCGAAATCTCCATCCTATTTATAGGGCTAGGGCAAAGTCATTCTTTGAGGAGGAAGTTAAGTTGGAATTAAATTATCTTTAAAGAATATAATTCTATTATAATTATATTCCTACTAGAACTTCTCCTATCTTCTTGGAATTTAATTCTTCTTTAATCTCTGTATGGCAATTAAATTCCTTTGGGTTTGGGCTTTGCTCCACGTCATCTTGGGCTTGTCTAGTCATCAATTTCGACTACCATATCACCTTTGCTCTTGTCGACAATTGCCATGGCAACTGGCTCGGCGTCTCTTCATGCATTGCCCTGCAACTAGTTCGGCATATCCTTCATGTATTGCCCTGACAACTAGCTCTAGCCTTGCTTTGGCAAGTGATCCTGCATATACACACAAAACACACCAAAGCAACATCTTTTCCCACAAAAACTACCAAGTTATGTAATCAAGCTCAACGATGGAAGGAAACATGGATTCATGCATGAATAGCTAATTATGCAACTAATATGAGCCTAAGTCTAACAATAATATGAGTAAAAAAGGTAAGAAAAATAGTACTTTTGAACACTTATCATCCCCCGAACTTGCTGCGAGCGGTGGTGATTCTGGACGTTCATTGGTTGAATGAGGTGATGCATATTGATCATTCTCAATATTTGGCTGATCCGCTTGCATGTGAAAACTAGTGTCGAAATTTTCTGCGTAACCATAAATTGGATGGAAAATTAGTAATGGTGGAACGAAAATAAGAGTAGAGTTTACCTCGTCTTCTTGGTTGGTTGCTGCCGAGGGCATCGAAAATAAAGGGGCAGCATCCACAACCGAGTGGAAGGATGGCGTCACCGTCATCCGCGAATAGTGGCTCCTTTGTGACTAAAAACTCTGAGTGGCGTCGGGCATGGATTGGGAAGAGGCGGCGGTCGACATAGAGTGAAAAGATGGGGATGATGGCACCGGCTGAGTACGTGGCGACCGAGTACGAGAGGAAACGACAGCGTCATTGCTATCCATCGACCGAGCAGATCAGCTAGTAGAGGGAATGGGTGTCGGTTTTGGTTCGTGCGGCTTAGATGCGGCCACCTGCTACTGTCGTCCTCTACTGCGACGTGGGGGAGGCGGCGGAGGTGTAGGAAGCGAGTCAGAATCGCTGGGGATGGGAACAAACTGAGGCAGCTCCATCCGTCGACGGTCGCCGAGAACCAAGTTGTGTTTGCAGAAGCAGGCGAGCTTGGTCTCGTGTTCTCACCATGATAAAGTCTTGAAAAAGGCTAAAGAAGATGGCTGAATGTTGATGAAAACGGCTGAGAAATAAGAGAATAAAGAAAGGTGCTAGGTCTGGGGAAGAAACAAAAGAAAATCACGCGAGAGAGAAGTTGAATTTGGAAAGGATTGTGATAATTTATCACAAGCGGAGCCCGCAGAATTTCAAATAGAAATAGGATTGGGTCAAAATTGACCGAGTGTAATAGGGAGATTGGATTCTGAAATTTGAAACTGGAAAGGGTTGGGGCCAGCTATAGTGTACCGAATGGTAAGGGAGGTGCTATTGTGCGCCATAGCATTTTTTATTGTTTCACTAAGTGCAACAAAACTTGTATATATGCAAATCCCGATCAGCAAAAAAGGATATCAGATAATTTAAAGCAAAAATAAAATAGAGAAGTAATATAAAAATAAAGAAAATTTCAGCGAAGAAAATAAAAACTAAATAAAGTAAAAATGGGTTGCCTCCCATTCAGCGCTTTATTTAACGTCGTTTAGCTCGACGACCTGATTCAGACTACAGGTTCTTCCAAAACGATTTCTTCAACGAAACCAACCAGAGTGTTTTCATAATATGGTTTTAGTCGCCGACTGTTAACTTTGAATTTTGATCCTGAGTCATCTTTAACTTCAATCGCTCCATGAGGAAAGATTTGAGTAACTGTTGTAATACCCTAAAGCGTACCCTAGAAGTAATCAAGCTAAATAACCTAATTAGCTAGCTTAATTAAGCTTGATCCTAAATCAATTAGGATGATTAGTGACCTAATTGAAAGATTGAATGAATTGAATGACCAATTTAAGAGTGACCTAATCGAATTGAATGAAGAAAAGAGGATTGCATGCAAAATTCCTAAGTTCTTAAATTGCCCTTGCTTAAGCCTTGATTACTGGTTAATCAAGGGGCAAAATGGACATTTCCATGATCCATTAAAATGAAAATATCATCTTCATTCTTCTCCATTCAGCCAAATGAAATGAAAGAAATAGAGGGAGAAAATGGTGAGAGAAACCACCATTTTTAGAGCTTGGAGGCTTGCATGTGTTGCCATCCTTTATAGGAATCATGCTTGCATGATGGAGAAAGTAAGCTCTCTTCATTTCTTTTCAATTTGGATAGTTAGATTAGGATTAAGTTTGATTTGTGTGATGATTCATGGAAATTAGCCATGGTACATACTTAATTGATACTTGAATTGTTGTGTAACTATGTTAAATTATGGAATGAACAATAGGTATCATGTCAAATGTAGCAAACAATTGAGTTAACATGTTCAAGATCATAGCCGAATTGAATTGGAGAAAATGTGGTAATTTGTGTACTAAATTGAATAGGAGAAGTGATTGGCAAGTAATCACCCAAAAGAAATCATGTAAATAGAGAAATTGAGGCCTTGGCTAAGTTAAATTGATAGTGAAATTGAAGGAATTGAACTAGATTTAAAGATGGTCACCTTGCTAGCAAAATTGACCTTTGGGACTGTTTTGAATAAACCTGTGAATTCGGGATTGAATTGAATAAAATTATATGCTGGAAAATTTAGTTAAAAACATGGGAAAGGTTAAAATGAATGCTTGTTATCTAGGATTGCTTGAAATGTGGCTAAATGGATTGCTTATAGTGTAAATTGGCAGAATTAGTGAAATATGGACTGTTCTGGAAAAATTGTTAATTTAAGGATTGAAATGGATTATTCTGGGACCAATCTTGACTGGTAAAAACAGGGTAATAAAGGTCTAAAAGGACTAAATTTAATGGAATAAGGGTCATAGACTAATTAGCTTACTAAAGTGGACCTAAGTGTAATCTGGGCAGTTTTGAAACTGTAAATTGACCCGACTTTAACTAAAAAACTGTATTGATGTAGAAGGGCTAAAAATATGAGCCATATATGGATGGATAGATAATTAAGTTATCTTTCCAAAGGTATAAACGGATTTAAATTACGACATGTATATTAAAAGATATAGACAATTTAGTGAAGGGTGTACAAACTGCCAGAAAACAGTTTTGGTGTTTGTAATAGCATGTATACTTGAAATGGAATGCATGTGTGAATTGAGTTTGATTTGGTTCTAATACATGCTTACATTATTGGAATACTAGATTAAGAAAAATGATAGAAATGATGGATAAGTATCGGGATATGAATGAGGATTCGGGTATCCCGTAACTTCGGGATACAAGGTGTGTGTAGCTTTACTTAGGGTTAGGACTTAGGTCCTACCCAATTACATATGTTACCTTGTTGATATAAAATTGTCATGAAATGAACCTAAATTCTATTCGGTAAATGTATAAGGGAATAATGCTTAAACGGAAATTGGATTAATGAGATATGTTTTTGTGTAATGCTGGCCATGCAAATGAACTATGTGACCATTGTTTGAATTTACTTGAATTCTTGAATGCTTTATTTGAATGCTTCTTGATATGTCTAGGATAAACATGCTTGATAACCTAAAACATGAATATATGTACTTGACAATACCAGAATGATATATATCACTTGAGCTAAGGCTCTAATTAACTTAAGGGCGATCATAACCTTGAAGAATAAGGCTTGAACTTGAATGTGCTTGACTATTAAATACTTAAACTTAGATAAGCTTGATACTTAAGTGATTGTGATTTAAATATTTGATTGACTACATGACCTTGCTTGATAGCTAATGGACATTTAAATTGAATACATAATTGGAACTATTGAATGCTAGATATGTAAATAACTTGATACTAAAGCTAGTGTAACACCCTAAATCCTAGCTTAGAATTATTGAAACCATTTATCTAAGTTGATAGCTCAATTAAGCTTAAACCTAAGCTAATTAGATTATCTAGGGTCTTAATTGAAAGAATGAATGAAATAAGTGACCAATTTAAAATGACTAGATTGAATTAAATGAGAAAGATGATGATTGCATGCTAAATTCCTTGTTTCCCCTAATGCCCTTGATTAAGTTAATGATAAGGATTAATTAAGGGACATATTGGACATTTCACAAATCCAATAACTTGGATTAAGCATAGTCATCATCTTCCTCATTCTCCTATTGCCGAAATTGAAGGGAAAATAGGGAGAAAGAGAGCTTGAGAAATCAACCATTGAAGAAGGGAAATTAAGCTTGCATGTATAGGATTTTGTAAGGAAATTAAAGCTAGAAGCAAAGTAAGTATGATTCTACTTTTGTTCAATCGAATAGGCAACTATATTTTGACTTAGGCTATTTTGATGATTGTAGATGAAATTAACTGTTGAATATGTTGTTAGATGATTGAATTGTTGCAGAATCATGCTAATTTGGAGAATGAACACTAGGTAATATGCTGGAAATTATGTGTAAGTGATAGTGTAACAAAGTTAGGTTGTTGGAAAATTTAAATGATATGTTGTTGTAGGAATTGAATTGTTAGAACATGTAATTGAGCTATGGAATTAATGAATTGAACATGATCATGATTAGATAATGTAATTAAGGTGTTAAAAACTTTAAATTGTTAGTAACTTGCTGTAAAATGTGACTACACCTAATTGAACTAGTTAAATTAGGTAACGGACTGCCTAGTTGATGAATTGATGTGTAATTGTGATCAAATGGATTAAACTAGTAATAACATGACTATGCCCTGTTTTGAGAGCATTTTCAGGTGAATTATGATAGCCAAGACATATATGAACATGATCATGAATGAATTATAGGGCCAAAACATTGGTTAAAATGAATTTAAGGAATTACAATGTGAATAGGTGCAATCTGCCCAGAATTGCTCTGTTCTGGGCAGTAACTTTAAAAATTCACCAAAATTTGTATAGATCAAATTCAGGGCTGAAATTTTATTTACATGATCCTTAGTATGTCTACTTTCATTAGGTGAAAACATAACTGAAAACTGGGTCCTATGCTGGAAACTGTAAAAAGAAATAGCTGGACAAAGGTAAACTGTCCAGCAAAGTCTAAATGCCCCCGTCTTTGAACAATAAACTGTATTAATTGGCTAAGAACTAAAATGCAAGTATATTATGATCTTAAATACAATTTTTTAGCTTTCCAACGGTGTAAAGTGTTTCCAAAACAGTTTTGGGACATTGTCCTGGGCAGTTTGAGACTGTTTTTGCACCTAGAAGCAAATTGTTTCCAAAACAGTTTTGGGACATTGTAACCTGTCTAGTTATGTCTTAAAATGAGGTAATAACAAAATAAATATGAGCTAGTAAGAAATGCTTAAAAGAAAGCATAAAAACAGTAGCTAAATGTTAAGTACAAATGTGGTAACATTGCTACTATATATGTGTGACATTATGTGCTTGTTTTGATGAATTGTATGTGTTATGCTTGCTAGACCAAGGGCAGCAAGTTGTGGAAGAGGAAGATAAGAGTGGTCATCCCAAAGCAAGAGGCAAAGTGATTTGGATACAAGACAAATGATTTCCTTGGACTATTGTGAGTGTAGTCTTTCTTAGGGTTGGAACTAGTGTTCTAACCAAAGTTGCATGTCTAAATACTTGCTTGATGATTGATAACATGAAATGAATCTAAATTATATTTGGTAATATTACTTTAAGGGAAGAATGGACTAATTAAAGACTTGACAATTCAATATGCTCTTGAAATTGTTGGTTGCTTGATATTGCTTGAATGTTGACATAATGGAAATATATGAAAGCTTGTAAAATGATCTTGACCTTGCTATGCTTATTGCTTAATCACTTGATGCGTGATTGCTTGAAAATAAAAGACTCAACAAGTCCTTGGTTGCTAGTTGGTTTTAGGTAGAATGGCATGCCTTAGAGTCTATAGCTCATCATGTTAGGTACTTATTGTACCATCTTGTTTGGTGTTTTGGGAACCTTCTTGTTAGATACTTTGAGTATCATCTTGATAGGTACTTTGTGTACCCTCTTGTGTGGTGTTTTGGACACCTTATTGTTAGATACTTTGTGTATCATCTTGTTAGGTACTTTATGTACCGTTTTGTGACTCGATTACCTAGTCCTACTATATACCAAGGCAAAACAAAAACAAATGAACTTGAAATAAAGACTTGTGAACATGAATGAAGAATGAGCAAACTTGACACTTGCTAATGAACTTGTATTGTGATAAAAGTTACATGAATAAGATGATGTATATGCTATCTTGAATTGCTCATTACTTAAAAGATAAGGCATAAGAAAGAATGCCCTAATCAAATTGGATTAATTGATCTCTACACTTGAAATGCTTGATTCTTGCTAAACATTGCTTGATGGATTACTAGAACTTGTACTTGGTTACTTGCTTGTACATGTTGGTCGAATGCTTGCTATCTTAAATAGGATAATCTTGATGCTTGAAAGCCTTAGCTAGGTCTACACTTGATTAAAAGACATAAAACTTGAAATAACAAATGATTAGACTAGTTACTACCTCACTAAGTACTCTAAGTACTTATCACTCTCGTTTTTCCTTCTTCCCAAAATTTCAGGTTTAGATTGATCGATAGCCATCTTTCCTTGAGCTCGGAGCAGAACACAAGCAAAGCATAATCTATGACTTGATACTTTTTGTAAGACTCGTAGAATGGTGGCACTAGTTTCACATAGTAGCTTGAACATGCATTTTGAAAGTTTGTATATAATGTTTGATGGGTCTATTATGTAGTGAACTTAATGTTAAGTATGTAAAGAACTTAAACTTCATGAAATGGAATATTGTTGCTGAGCAATTTGTATAAATTGAATTGGAATGGTCTAATGCTTGTTTGTGTACATGTCTTGTTTAAATTGGATATGTAATGATCAAACCATAATGCTTGTCTTCCATTTGAATAGTCTTGTGTATGCTTTTGTTGTTAGGGCCGAATGTTTAGGTGTAGAATGTGGCTCGAATGCAACCTAGAACATGTAAAATTGAATGATCAATCAATTGTGTTAGTAATTTAGGCATAAGATGATTCATGTTTACATCAATGAACAATGAAATGAAGCAAGCATGTTTGAACCTTTGGTTAGTTAAATAGGATAGATTAACAAAGAATGCATGTTGTAATATGAGCTATAAAAGTAGTAACTTGTAATGTAAGCATGAAATGATTAGACCTAGTGACCTAATCGAATGGTATAGGATGAATAAGAATTATTGTATGGTTACTTGTATAATAAGTAGTATTGTATTGATAGCCGAATGCCTTAGAAAGAAAATGAAGTTACATATGAGGTTGCTTACATGAAAAGAAATGTATGATTGATTTCTTTACTTTGTTCGAATGGTATGTATGATTGAGAGTCAAATGTGTATTGCTTATATGTTAAGTAAGCATGAATGTTTGATTGTCTTGTAATGTTCATTATGTCCTTGCTTGCTTGATAAGTAAGAAACTTAAGAAATGGTTCAAAATTGCCCATATTTTGGTGTCTCCTTACATGTTATATGCATCGACACTCCTCGCTCCTAACCTTGGTGATGGGTGTTACATATAGTGGTAATCATAGCTAAAGGTTTAGATCCTCAGACTAAACCGAGTCTTCATGCATCATATAGGATTGAATTGTACCACCTAGGTGTTATATATCAATGTGCTTGTGTTCTTGCTTATCTAACTCCTTCTTGTTTACCCAATCGTAGTATGTCTGAGACAAGACTTGCTTGGGACGATGAAAGTCCCCGAGGCTCCTCTAATGAAGGAGGTAGCGTGAGGATGGAACTAAATCCTCCAAGATAACCTGAACATCGAGAACAGGCTCAACCCAGTAAGAAGCTCATGCTATCCAAGCTGTCCAAAGGGAATGTCTCCTTAGCATGAAGGAGATGCTCGATCAACTCGTATCGAACCTCAAACAAAATCATTTTGCTGCTCCTGCTACTGCTGCACCAAGTAGAGCTCCTATTGATAAACTTGTTCAACACCGAGCCTATACCTTTACCGGTGCTAATGAAGAGAAACCCGAAGATGCGGAATACTGGCTAGAGCGTACAACTCAAATCCTGACTAAACAATTGCAATGCTCGAATGAGCACAAACTTGAATGTCCCATAACACTCTTAGCTGATGAAGCCTTGAGTTGGTGGGAAACCACAACCCTGGCTGCTCCCGCTAACTCGGTCACTTAGGAATTCTTCGTTGAAGAATTCAAGAAGAAGTACATCAGCGAGTAATATCTAGCTGATCGTCGAAGGCGTTTCTTGTACCTCAAGCAAGCTAACAGGCCTATTGAACAATATGTTGTTGATTTTTGCAAATACTGCAAGTACGGCTCAGAGTATATCAAGACTGAAAAAGATAAGTGCCAGATGTTTATCGATGGCTTGAATGATGAGCTAAGTCTGATGTTCACAACTCTGGGGATTACAAACTCCCAAACTCTAGTCAATCGAGCCATTGCAACCGAGGAAAAGATGAAAGCTTCGAAAAGAAGAAAGGGTGATAACAGAAGTGATAAGAAGCATAAATGTGATGATAAGCCCCATTGGCAATCCAAGAAAGCCAAATTTTAGAAAGAAAGCTCCTCGACTTATACTCCTGCTCTGAAAAGTAATTATATGTCGAGACCTCAATCGGTGAATAAGCCTTCAGCCCCGGTTATCTATATAAATAGCACAGGAAATTCTGGAAAAGTCCCTACTTGCAAATTTTGCCAAAAGCTCCATTTTGGCCAATGCCGATCTCAATCGAATATATGATATGCTTGTGGTGAAGCCGATCATTTCATTAAGGATTGCCCCCAAAATCCTAACATTGCTCCAGCTCAATCTCTTGCAAATTCGAGTGCTGCACCATCTAACCGAAACAAAGGCCCGAGACAAGCACAGTCTGGGAACCAAGGGAGAGGCCACTATTCGGCTACTACACATCAGGAATCCCGAGCTCCTGCTCGTATCTATCACATTCGTGGTAGGGAGGATGAAGAGTCTCCCGATGTGATTGTAGGTACCGTTGAGCTAAACTCAAGTACTGCTTATGCTCTAATTGATTCGGGGTCTACCCACTCATTTATATGCTCTTCCTTGATTGTTAAGCTAAACTTGAAACCCAAACTTGTTAAATCTAGCCTTGTAGTTTCGAATCCTATAGGAGGAAACATGCCAATTAACTTACTTTGTAAATCTTGTCCTATATCTATTCGAAATGTACCCTTTCCTATTGACCTCTATGTCTTGCCAACTTGTGAATTCGATCTAGTATTAGGACTAGATTGGTTGGGAAAACACCAAGTCTGGATTGATTGACAAAATAGGAGATTGTATCTTTGGGGATTAGGGAAAGAATCCATCTTGCTTATAGATAAGAAACCGACTTCAATCTTTGCTTCTATGGTCCTAAAAGATGAATATGAGTTTGGTTTGCCATCTATACGTATATGAATTTGTCGATGTTTTTCCCGAGGAACTCCCTGGTCTTCCTCCGACCCGAGAAGTGGAATTCGGGATTGACGTTCAACCTAGGACCAACCCGGTGTCAATTACACCATATAGAATGGCACAAGTAGAGTTGAAGGAACTTAGGAAACAACTTCAAAAACTACAAGATAAAGGCTTCATTCGGCCTATCACATCTCCCTGGGGTACACATGTCTTGTTCGTAAAGAAAAAGGATGGTACGATGCGGCTGTAATCACTCATTTTTATCCGGTTTGTGAATATTGTTAATATAATAATTAAAGGGTATTATTATTGCATGTAGGCGTGTTATACTATGTGTTTATGTACGTGTGATTAATATGTGCGTAAAATATATGTGTGATAGGTGTGAGTGCACGTATATTATACATATTATGTATGTGTTATTAAGGTTTGATAATATTTATTAGAGATATTAATATGTTATATGTGTGTTTTATATTGCATGAATGTTTGTATTAATATATTATGTGTATGCACGTATTAAGGTATGTGTAAGTATTATATGTTTGTAATTTATGTATATAATGTGTGAATGTGCATATACAAATATAAACATGTATGTTATTTATTAGTTATATTATTAACATTGCATGTATTATATAAGGTATATATATTATGTATTATCGTTCTGACGTATTTGCATGTATGTGCATGTATTAAATTATAAGTTTAATTATTATTATGATTATTATTATTAGGTTATATAAATATGAAAGCAGGTTATAAATAAAACCCATGTTATTAGAGTCCGGTCCATTTACATATATAAAAAGGGTCTAAATTATTTTACAAGGCCCATTCGGCCAGGACCCATACCCAATATCCCAAAACCATAACACATATCAGACTATCTAAACCCTAATTGTTTATATCCCTTGAGCAGCTAAAGGAAAGCCATTGGATTGGATCCAAATCCAACGGCCGAGATCAAACCATAACGTATCTCTAGCTGACCACGTAGAACCATGCACGGGTCGTTCGGCTCCACACGCGCGCGTGCATCACACACGCAAGACGCCTCAAATACTGAGGTCCACTTGGCAAGATCCTGGGTAGTCTCGTCTTTCCCCAGATCGAATCCTGGTCGCCCATCTTCAAACCACTACCACGCCGTCGTACCACCATCTCCAAGCACCGTGCAGGGGCATGCAAGAACAAGAAACAATGGACTATCAGTACAAAACTGGACCAAAAATATGTATTTCTATATGTTATTTCTACCAAAAATAGTCAGAGATCAGGCATATATGTAAACCCACAAAAGTGTAAAATCAGGAATCAGTTTCCCAGAAATAAAAAAAAGATACAAAAGAAAAAACAAAGAGTTTCGTGGTTAATCCTTCTTCTTCTTTCCTCCTTCGTGCATGTATATTTTTCATACAAAAAATAATATGAAAAAATGGGATACGAGTCTACCTTCGCTGTCGGTCCATTCTCTGGTGAGAAGCCCTTGTAGGGGTGAATCGGAGTAGGATGTTGGCGCTTAAAGGGGGTCATTTCAAAAAAGGTTTTTCTTTCAAAAAATGGGTTCGGCTTTTTTAGATTTAGGGGGACGGTTGTTTTTCTTAACATCTAAGGGGAGATCTGGTTTCTACGTGACAAAAGGGTTGTTTTTAGTTGACCTAAAGTTTTGTCGTCGTCGACTAACGGCGGCCGGCGGTGGTTCATGTTGTTTTTTTTTGGGCGGTCGTCTTTCTGGAAAAGCCAAAAGGAGAGAGCTCTATCTCTTAAGGGCAAAAAATGAAGGGAAAATGAAATAGGGGGTGGCTAATTGGGCTTTATAGACCCGAAATAAAAATAAAATGGTATAAATACATCATAAATCCTCCATTGTCCCTAATATTTTCGTTTTAAGCTCACCGCATGGGCCAATTACAATTTCGGTCCTTTTTCTTTTCCGTTTTATTTCAATTTGATCACTAAATTAATTGAAATCATATTTATAATGGTGAAATCACATGTTGAACCATCATGCGTTTTCAAAGTTTCCATTTTGAGTGTGCCCCTTGGTCATATTACACACCTGGTCTTTCCCAGTTTATTCCAGTTTCCAAATAAGTCTTTAAATCGTTTTTAATATCTTTTAATTTCCGTTTCCTATGTTCTTTATATTTCATTTCAGTCCTCTTTTAATATCTAAATATTCATGTTTTTATCATGTTTTTAACTTGTTGATGTGGCATATTTTTGTGTTTTTTTATGTTTCATATTCTCAGTTTATATATATGTTTAGTGTATGATGTTAGGTGCTTTTATATTTTTTGTTCGATTGTTCGTATCATATATATTCGATTCGTTTTTTAGTTGACTCGTATATAGCATGTTCTCGTTTTTTAGCATGTATTGTATGCTCTCTTTGCTTCTGAGTTATACGTTAGTGCGTTTTCTTTTGTCACGTATGATACCACGTTTTTATTTTATGTATGTAAATTATATCACGTGTTAAGCATTGAATACATGTTAGCTTTTTTGCTTTGATTTATTAGTATCGTGCCATGTTACATGTATGTCATGTATATTTTGCATTAGGTTTTTATATTTTAAGATGTATACATGTGTCCTAACATGCTTTACTTTTGTTTTGGCATTTTAGATTATAGGTCAAAATGGGTGTTGTTTGTCACACATTAATGTCATGTCATGTTTTATTTTAGGTTGTGTCATAAATTAGTGTTTTTTAGCATGTTGTTTAGATTTTATTAGTTTAACATCATATTACATGTACGTAATGCATATTTTGCATTGGTGTGTTCTTTATGTGTTCAAGAATGTTATAATCAATTAATTATTTTTTGGAAGCATGTTTTCTTCTTTTTGAGTTTATGTTGTTGCTCTGTTTTTTAACATGATGTTTATATTTTTGTTGCTCATGTATTTTATTATTTTCGTTTAACATTGTGACATCCATGTTTTTAGGTTTTTAGTACCATGTTAATGTGAATGTTTGTTTTTTTATTCGTTTTGGTTAAGTTTGCATAACGGAATATATAAATTGTCAATGTGGTGCCCTTTTTATCCGAGCGTAAATGGGGCCAGTATCAGGCGTAGTGATAGTGGTTGGGCGTTTACTCTCGGATAACGGGGCCTTTAAAATTTACTCGCAATTATAACCAAATTTTAAATTAATCGTCATTTTAATCCGAAAAATCTAATATTAATAAAGTAGTAATTATTAAAGTACCAATTTTGGGTGGCGTGGGGGTGCTAATCCTTCCCCATCCGTAACCTACTCCCGAACCCAACAGTTTTCAAATCTCTACCTAAGTGGCCGGTGGCGACTCCAATTTCTAAATAAAACGCAGTTTTTTTTAAAACCCCAACGGAATAAACATTTTTATATCCGAAAGACAACCAACACTTCAAACTCACTTTTTTAGCGAGAGGGATATCGCTACAACGGCTTTGTATCAACTATCGTCAATTGAATCAGCTTACCATCAAGAACAAGTATCATTTTCCAAGGATAGAAGATCACTTCGATCAACTTAAAGATGCTTTGGTGTTTTCAAAGATTGATCTTCGATCGGGTTACTACCAAATGAAGGTGAAAGAAGAAGACGTGCCTAAAACAACCTTCCGAACTCGATACGGCCATTTTGAATTCCTTGTAATGCATTTCAGGCTAACTAATGCCCCAACCGCATTCATAGATCTTATGAATTGAGTATTCAAGCCTTTTCTTGACAAATTTGTAGTCATCTTTATTGATGACATCTTGGTCTACTCTCGTAGCAAGGAGGAACATGCTGAACACCTCCGAATTGCCTTGCAAACACTCCGAGAACGTCAGTTGTTCACCAAATTCTCCAAGCGTGAGTTTTGGCTATCAGAAGTTTCATTTCTTTGCCATGTAATCTCAGCCGAATGGATCAAGGTGGATCCAAAGAAAATTCAAGCTATTCTTGACTGGCGACCTCCGAGGAATGTTGGCGAGGTTCGAAGTTTTCTCGGTTTAGTCAGGTACTATCGAAGATTTGTTAAAGGCTTTTCTACTATTGCCTTGCCCCTAACTAAGCTCCTTCAAAAGGATCAACCATTCGAGTGGTTCGAGAATCAGCAGCGATGCTTTGATCAACTCAAGCAAGCCTTGACTCATGCCCCGATTTTGATCCAACCAGAATCGGGCAAAGAATTCACTGTTTATAGTGATGCTTCACATTCGGGGCTAGGTTGTGTTTTGATGCAATGAGATAGTGTGGTGGCGTAAGCATCAAGGCAATTGAAACCTCATAAGGTAAACTATCCAAATCACGATCTCGAACTTGCTGCAATTGTCTTCCCTCTCAAAATTTGGAGACACTACTTGTACGGTGAAAAATGTCACATGTTCACTGATCATAAAAGCCTCAAATATCTCCTAACCCAAAAAGATCTCAATTTGAGACAAAAATATGGATGAAACTCTTGAAAGATTATGATTTGATCATCGACTATCATCCCAGAAAAGCCAACGTGGTTGTGGATGCTCTTAGTCGTAAACTGACCTTGGGTAAGTCAATCGAAATCCTTTAAAATCTAAATCCTTGAAAATTTCGAATTGAAATTAGTCTTTCTTGCTGTGCAGTAACCATTCGAACACTTGCATTGATCTGCAAGTAACTATTCGATTTCCACCTAAACTATCTTGTTCATCTTGTAGCTTCGAATGCTATTAATACTCACCTTCGAATGTATCAAAAGCGAGGATTTTTGTCCGAACTACAAGTCCAATCCAACCCGATCTCGAGAATTAAAAATCTTCAGTAAACTAACCCTGATCTTCAAGCTATTATCTTGAAGCTTGTCTCAGAAGCCAACCAAGATTTCCTTGTCCATTCGAATGGAATGCTATACTTTAAGAGTAGGGTTTGTGTCCCTAATGATGAAGAATTAAAGAAAAAATCTTGCAAGAAGCTCATCAGAGTTCTTTTTCGATCCACCCTGGATTAGTTAAGATGTACAAGGATCTCAAACCCGTGTATTGGTGGCCAGGAATGAAGGCAGCCATCAATGATTACGTATCAAAGTGTTTAACTTGTCAAAGGGTTAAAGCCGAGCATTGAGTTCCTACTAGATTGCTCCAACCTATTAAATTCCCTCAGTGGAAGTGGGATCGAATCATAATGGACTTCGTAACCGATCTTCCTTGTACTCTAAGAAAGAGTGATGTTGTATGGTTATAGTTGATAGGTTCTCTAAATCAGCTCATTTCATCCTTGTTCGAATGAACCTAAGTTTGGATGCCTTAGCTGAATTGTACATTCGGGAATTAGTTCGTCTACACGGAGTTCCCACCTCGATAATCTCCGATAGAGATCCCAGATTCAAAGCTCGATTCTGGAGAACTTTGCAACAAGCTCTCATAACTAAACTAAATCTAAGCACAGTCTTCTATCCTCAAAGTGATGGCCAATCCGAAAGAGTAATTCAAGTCATTGAAAACATGTTGAGAGCTTGTGTTATTGACTTCGAGAAAATTGGGAGAAATCCATACCTCTTGTAGAATTTGCCTACAACAACAACTATCAATCTTCAATTCAAATGGCACCATTCGGAGCCTTGTATGGTAGAAGATGTTGAACTCCCTTGTGTTGGTCTGAACTTAATGAGAAAAGGCAAATGCTTCGAGAAAATGAAGAGCAAGTTCGGATCATACACGATAGATTGAAGTAGGCTTTTGATAGACAAAAAGCATACGCAGATTTGAAACATAAAGATATTCAACATCAAGCTGGAGACAAGGTTTTTCTAAAAGTGTCACCTTGGAAGAAAGTCTTTAGATTCGGAAGAAAAGGAAAGCTCGGTCCCCGATTCATTGGACCTTTCAAATTTGTTGAAAGAGTTGGTCCAGTGGCTTATCGATTTGCACTTCCTAGTGAATTCGATAAAATACACAATGTCTTCCATGTCTCAATGCTCCGGAAGTATCGATCGGATCCATCTCACATTCTAGAACTTGAAGAAGTAAAATTGAATCCTGATCTTTCCTACGAAGAAGAACCAATCCAAATCCTTGATATGGAAGTCAAGAGACTTTGAAACAAGAATATATCCCTAGTGAAAGTCTTGTGGAGAAACTATAAGATGGAAGAAGCAACCTGGGAGCCTGAGGATACAATGAGAAAGCAATATCCTCAATTATTCAATTTAGGTAAAAATTCGAGGGCGAATTTTCCTTTTTAAGGAGGGGAAAATTGTAACACCCTAAATCCTAGCTTAGAATTATTGAAACCAATTATCTAAGTTGATAGCTCAATTAAGCTTAAACCTAAGCTAATTAGATTATCTATGGTCTTAATTGAAAGAATGAATGAAATAAGAGACCAATTTAAAATTACTAGATTGAATTAAATGAGAAAGATGATGATTGCATGCTAAATTCCTTGATTCCCCTAAGGCCCTTTATTAAGTTAATGATAAGGATTAATTAAGGGACATATTGGACATTTCACAAATCCAATAACTTGGATTAAGCATAGTCATCATCTTCTTCATTCTCCCATTGCCGAAATTGAAGGGAAAATAGGGAGAAAGAGAGCTTGAGAAATCAGCCATTGAAAAAGGGAAATTAAGATTTCATGTATAGGATTTTGTAAGGAAATTAAAGCTAGAAGCAAAGAAAGTATGATTATACTTTTGTTCAATCGAATAGGCAACTATATTTTGACTTGGGCTGTTTTGATGATTGTAGATGAAATTAACTATTTAATATGTTGTTAGATGATTGAACTGTTGTAGAATCATGCAAATTTGGAGAATGAACACTAGGAAATATGCTGGAAATTATGTGTAAGTGATAGTGTAACAAAGTTAGGTTGCTGGAAAATTTAAATGATATGTTGTTGTAGGAATTGAATTGTTAGAACATGTAATTGAGCTATGGAATTAATGAATTGAACATGATCATGATTAGATAATGTAATTATGGTGTTAAAAAAGTTAAATTGTTAGTAACTTGCTGGAAAATGTGACTACACCTAATTGAACTAGTTAAATTAGGTAATGGACTGCCTAGTTGATGAATTGATGTGTAATTGTGATCAAATGGATTAAACTAGTAATAGCATGACTATGCCCTGTTGTGAGAGCATTTTTAGGTGAATTATGATAGCCAAGACATATATGAACATGATCAAGAATGAATTATAGGGCCAAAACATTGGTTAAAATGAATGTAAGGAATTAAAATGTGAATAGGTGCAATCTACCCAAAATTGCTCTGTCCTGGGCAGTAACTTTGAAAATTCACCAAAATTTGTATAGTTCAAATTCAGGGCTGAAATTTTATTGACATGATCCTTAGTATGTCTACTTTCATTAGGTGAAAAGAGTACTGAAAACTGGGTCCTATGCTGGAAACTGTAAATAGAAATAGCTGGATAGTGCAAACTGTCTAGGCAGTGTAAATACCCTATCTTTGAACAATAAACCGTATTAATTGGCTAAGAACTAAAATGCAAGTCTATTGTTATCTTAAAAACAATTTTTTTATCTTTCCAATGGTGTAAAGTAATCGAAATTCCGACGTACGGATTAAAAGATATGACCATTTAAAGGGATAGTGTGCAAACTGCCATGCAGCAGTGTCCTGGGCAGTTTGAGACTAATTTTGCACCTAGAAGCAAACTGTTTCCAAAACAGTTTTGGGACATAGTAACCTGTCTAGTTATGTCTTAAAATGAGGTAATAACAAAATAAATATGAACTAGTAAGAAATGCTTAAAAGAAGGCATAAAAATAGTAGCTAAATGTTAGGTACAAATGTGGCAACATTGCTACTATATATGTGTGACATTATGTGCTTGTTTTGATGAATTGTATGTGTTATGCTTGCTAGACCAAGGGCAGCAAGTTGTGGAAGAGGAATATAAGAGTGGACGTCCCAAAGCAAGAGGCAAAGTGATTTGGATACAAGACAACTGATTTGCTTGGAGTATTGTGAGTGTAGTCTTTCTTAGGGTTGAACTAGTGTTCTAACCAAAGTTGCATGTCTAAATACTTGCCTGATGATTGATAACATGAAATGAATCTAAATTATATTTGGTAATATTACTTTAAGGGAAGAATGGACTAATTAAAGACTTGACAATTCAATATGCTCTTGAAATTGTTGGTTGCTTGATATTGCTTGAATGTTGACATAATGGAAATATATGAAAGCTTGTAAAATGATCTTGACCTTGCTATGCTTATTGCTTAATCACTTGATGTGTGATTGCTTGAAAATAAAAGACTCAACAAGTCCTTGGTTGCTAGTTGGTTTTAGGTAGAATGGCATGCCTTAGAGTCTAGAGCTCATCATGTTAGGTACTTATTGTACCATCTTGTTTGGTGTTTTGGGAACCTTCTTGTTAGATACTTTGAGTATCATCTTGATAGGTACTTTGTGTACCCTCTTGTGTGGTGTTTTGGGCACCTTATTGTTAGATACTTTGTGTATCATCTTGTTAGGTACTTTATGTACCGTCTTGTGACTCGATTACCTAGTCCTACTATCTACCAAGGCAAAACAAAAACAAATGAACTTGAAATAAAGACTTGTGAACATGAATGAAGAATGAGCAAACTTGACACTTGCTGATTGATAAGTGTTCAAAAGTACTATTTTTCTTACCCTTTTTACTCATATTATTGTTAGACTTAGGCTCATATTAGTTGCATAGTTAGCCATTCATGCATTAATCCATGTTTCCTTCAATCGTTGAGCTTGATTACATAACTTGGTGATTTTTGTGGAAATAGATGCTGCTTTGGTGTGTTTTTGTGTGTGTATGTGCAGGATCACTTGCCAAAGCAATGCCGAGCTAGTTGCCAGGGCAATGCATGAAGGAGACGCCGAGCCAGTTGCCATGGCATTTGTCGACAAAGACCAAAAGCAATATGGATGTCAAAATTCATGATTTTACAAGCCCAAGATGACATGGAGCAAGGTCCAAGCCCAAAGGAATTTGATTGCCATGCAGAGATTAAAGAAGAATTAAATCCCAAGAGGATAGGAGAAGTTCTAATAGGAATAAAATTATAATAAAGAATTATATTCTTTAAAGATAATTTAATTCCAACTCAAACTCCTCCTCAAAGAAGGACTTTGGCCTAGCCCTATAAATATCAAGGAGATTTCGACAATTCAAAGGGGAGAGCAAGAGTTAATTTCGACAACTCCAAGAGAGGAAGCAAGGGGAATTTTCGGCAAGCATCTAGGGCAAGGGATTTTCGACAAGCTTCATCTTTTCTTCCTTGTTCGATTGGGTTCATGCTAGGGATTGTTTATCTTGTGTTTCTTTGGAACCTAGCCATGAACTAAATTTACTTGGCTATGGTTATTGTGTTTTGTGGTTGTGAGAAACTATTGGTTTTTGTTTAGGTAATAAGAGTTTGCACTTTTCTATTTCAAGGTTTATTCATTCTTGGTTCTTATTATTGTTTGCGAGTGAATTGGGAGAGGATCTCGTGATTTCATCAATTTATCTAATATCGGGAGAGTTAGATTCAAGAAACGAATGAATATGATCTTTATTCAATCCAATGATGGTGAAGATTAATCCGGCTTAGGAATAAGTTAAGGATTTCAACGGCTAAGAGGAGCGCAAGATTGGTTGTTGTTCACCCTTGATTCACGCAGGGATGTATTATCAAGGCATGCACAAGTAGCTAGAGTTTCGACTTAGGGATAAGAAGAAACCATTGAAGAACGCTCCACCGAACCTTGAAGTTGCTGCCCAGTCGCCCAAGTAGTTGCCCAACTAGTCGCCCAGGCAACCATCAATTAGTTGCCAAGGCAACCCCGTCGTGCAAGTTGCCACGGCAACTGAGTTGCCCGTGCACTCTTTTACCAAGACAATCCAATCAGCTATCACACCTCAACTCACGATAACCTGGCCTATTCTCTCTCAATTGAATTCATCTTTTCTTTTACTTATTTGCTTTCTAGATTAGTTAAAACTTCTATAATCTTTTATTTGTGTTTTTACTTTTTACAGTGCAAGAGACTAGATTCTTGAAGTGGCACCAATCCCTGTGGAGACGATATCTTTTATACTATAACTTGCGACGTGTATACTTGCACAATTGCGTAGCACTTATTACGCAACAAGTTTTTGGCGCCGTTGCGGGGATTGGCAATAGCGACTTTGTTTTTTTTACTTTCTTACACTTTCTTTTTATTTTTCTTGTTTAAAATTCAAAGGGCTAACAAACTTTGGTTTTGCATTGGTATATGACCAGGCGAGACCGACTTCACGAGAATATCCCTTTGATCCGTAAATCGAACGAACCTTACAAAGACTTAGACGAAGGATAAGAGAAGCAATGGCAAATCAAGACGGCAATATTAATCAAGATGTTCGAAAGCGGGAGGAGGAGTGATTCTTGCACGAAACAGAACTATTCGAGACTATCTTGAAGAAGATCTTGATGGACTTAACCCGGGAGTTGTCGCACCCGAAATTGAAGCCGACCACTTTGAGTTGAAACCGGTAATGTTTAATATGATCAACACAATAGGTCAATTTGGCGGCTCAAAGAATCAAGATGCACGACAACATCTGAAATCTTTCCTTGAGATTTGCAACTCGTTCAAGATACACGGAGTCACCCGATGTCTTACGATTAAGATTATTCCCCTATTCACTAAGGGATAGGCGAAAGCATGGCTAAATAGCATTCTGCGGATCCATAGCATCTTGGACTGATCTTTGTTGAGATTTCCTTGCTAGATTTAATCCTACAAATTTAATCGATAAGCCGTAGAACGACATTACTTCTTTTCGGCGGAGGATGATGAATCCATGTACGAGGCTTGGGAGCGATATAGAGAACTTCTACACAAATGCCCTCTACACGGATTCGGTGTGGACTCAAGTAACAATGTTTTACAACGCCGTGAATACACCAACAAGGATGATGCTAGACGCCTCGGCAAACGGCATACTCTTAGATAAGTCGTCGGAGGAAGCAATGCAAATTTTAAACAGGCTGGCCAAGAATGACTATCAATTCCCATCTACTAGAAGAGGAGGAGTTAGACGCCAAGCCACAATACATGAACTAGGATCATCAGATTCAATTTCGCACAATTGGCCGCTTTAACCAAGATGGTCCGAAACATGCAAAAACCAAACAACACACATGAAGTCAAGGTAATGGATTCTTTTTGTGAGTTATGTGGTGATAACCATAATTCTTCCGAATGTATGCGAGAATCCGGAATCTAGCTTCTATGTGGGGAATTACAATCGGGCAACAACATGATGTCCAATACATACAATCCAAATTGGAAGAAGCACCCGAATTTTTCATGGAGTAATCCCAACAATGCTCTAAACGGAACAATCGAAATGCACAAGCATCGGGATTCCAAAGAGAATATGTCACGCGGCAAATGATGCCGCGAAGAACAACCGACAACATCTAGTTCTTTGGAAAATTCTCTAAATGCTTTTATGATGAAAACTGAATCTTATATGGCCGAGAATAGTAATTTCATAAAAAGAACTGATGCTTTTATTAACAGGACCGAGATGAGATTGCAAAACCAAGAGGCGGCAATCAAATCATTGGAAAATCAAGTCGGACAATTTGCTCAAAATCTGAACACTAGACCACAAGGAGGTTTACCTAAGCGATCTTCAAGTCGCAAGAGGAACTGGCCATGAGCAATGTAAGGCAATCACCACTAGAAGTGGCCAACAACTTAGAGAGGTTCAAACCCGCTCGTCAAACAAAACTCCACAAAAAGATCAAGACGAACCTAGCGGCAAAGTCTCAGATGCTGAACCAGGAATTGCTGCGGCAACCGGCAATAAGCATGCCTCGGATGACGCCTCGGCAACTTGCGATGACGCGCCTCGGCAACCCAGTTGGTAACGCGCCGGCAACTCGGATGTCCCAAAGAATGCCGTCAATCAGGTTTCAAACCAATGAAAGGATAGAAGATATCCGACTTCCACCACCATTCCCACAAAGGTTGAAGCGACAAAAGCAAGAATACCAATTCAAGAAGTTTCTTAATATCCTAAAGCAAGTCCACATCAACTTGCCATTGGTGGAAGCAATTGAACAAATGCCAAACTATGCCAAGTTTCTTAAAGACATTGTGTCCAAGAGAACAAGGCTAGGAGAGTTTGAAACAGATTGCGCGACAGAGGATGCATGGCAATGTTGCACAATCGCATGCCGCCCAAATTGAAGGATCCCGAAGTTTCACAATACCTGTTCTATTGGAAATCACTATGTCGGGAAAGTACTATGCGACCTAGGGGCTAGCATAAACTTGATGCCTAAATCGGTTTTCGAAACTAGGAATCGGGAAGGCAAGACCTACAATGATTATCTTTGCAGCTAAGCCGACAGCATCCTATGTGCATCCGAGAGGGAAAAATCGAGGACATACTTGGTAAAAGTTGATAAATTTATTTTTCCCACGACTTTATTGTTTTGGATTGTGAAGCGGATGAGCATGCGCCTATCATTCTCGGAAGACCATTCCTAGCGGCAGGGGAGAACTTTGATTGATGTTGAAAAGGAGAACTCACAATGAGGGTGAATGACCAGCGGGTAAAACTAAATGTGTTCCAAACACTAAGGCATGCCGATGATCCAGAATAATGCCAACTACTTCATGCCACGGCAGAGTTTAACCGATGAGGAATTTAGTTGCCTCGGCAACTACATTGCCGATCAAGAGGAACCCGAGGAGTATGAAGAGCGGTCGATGAGGAACAACCAGAAGAGGCAAATTGGCTAGTCAATCGACCCAGTACATACTTTGAACCACCGGACTACTCGGGTAAGGAAGGTAAGATCGAAAAACCCTCTATCGAAAATCCACCAATTCTTGAGTTGAAACAATTGCGAGCAAATCAAATATGTATACTTAGGGATCGATAATACATTACCTGTAATTATTTCCTCTAAGTTACAACCTGAGCAGGAAAAGAAGCTGATCAACATGTTGAAGCCACACAAAAAGGCAATAGGGTGGACAATTGCCGACTTGAAGGGAATTAGCCAACAAGATGATCACAAACCTTCAATTGAGGCCCAGAGGAGACTGAATCATGCCATGAAAGGGGTTGTAATGAAAGAAATCATCAAGTGGCTTGACGCCGGCATTATATACCCTATCTCCGATAGTACGTGGGTAAGTCCGGTACAATGTGTGCCGAAAAAGGGAGGTATAACAGTGGTAAGCAATGAAAATAATAAACTTATCCCAACCAGGACTGTGACCGGTTGGAGGGTTTGTATGGACTATCGAAAGCTAAACAAAGCCACTAGGAAAGATCACTTCCCATTACCCTTTATTGATCAAATGCTTGACCGTCTTGCGGGTAAACCCTTTCTTGTTTTCTTGATGGTTATTCAGGTTACAATCAGATTGCCATAGCACCGTAAGATCAAGAAAAGACAACCTTCACATGCCCATACGGTACTTATGCCTTCCGAAGGATGCCGTTCGGATTATGTAACGCCCCGGCAACCTTCCAAAGATGCATGATGGCGCTCTTTTCAGACATGGTCGAAGACTTCCTTGAGATCTTCATGGATGATTTTTCGGTTTTTGGTAATGACTTCGATGGCTGTCTTGGCAATTTAGAGAGGGTGTTAGCAAGATGTGAAGAAACGGATTTAGTCCTCAATTGGGAGAAATGCCACTTTATGGTAGATGAAGGAATAGTGCTCGGCCACAAGATTTCATCCAAGGGAATTGAAGTAGACAAAGCCAAGGTGGACGTGATCGAGAGATTACCCCCACCAAATTCGGTTAAAGGAATTCTAAGTTTTCTCGGACATGCAGGTTTTTACAGGAGGTTCATTCATAATTTTTCTAAAATCACTAAACCTTTGTGTAATCTGCTTGAACAGGATAAAGTCTTCGATTTTGATGATTCTTGCACTCAAGCATTTGGAACCCTAAAGAAAAAGCTTGCCTCGGCACCCATTGTCGTTCCACCAGATTGGACGCTACCTTTTGAGCTCATGTGTGATGCAAGTGATTTCGCGGTAGGAGCTGTCCTAGGCCAACGCACAGGTAAGACTTTCCATGTGATATACTACGCTAGTAAAACTCTTAACGATGCTCAAGTGAATTACACAACAACGGAGAAAGAGTTACTAGCTGTAGTTTTCGCATTTGACAAGTTCCGATCCTATTTAATTGGTACAAAGGTAATTGTTCATACGGACCATTCGGCAATCAAATACTTATTTGCTAAAAAGGATGCTAAACCTCGTTTGATTCGTTGGATATTACTTTTACAAGAATTTGATATTGAAATTAAGGGCGAGAAAAGAACAAAAAATCAAGTGGCGATCACTTATCACGTTTGGAACGCAATAGGGAGAAGGACGCGGATCTAGAGATATCGATGCATTCCCGGATGAACAAATTCTAATTACCTCGGCAACCCTCAATGCCTCGGCAGCCCATGACACCTCGGCAACCATGGATGCACACGCCTCGGCAACTCGACGCCCGCAGCGGTCTTTGGCGCACGCCTCGGCAATTTTGGGAGCGAACACTACGACAAAGACATGCCTCGGCAATACCACAATACGCAGATTTAGTTAACTTCCTTGTTTGTGGTATTTTTCCGTATGGCATTACTCACCAAGGGAAGAAGCGGTTCCGCCATGATGCTAAGCATTACTTTTGGGACGAGCCTCTTTTGTTTAAACAATGTGCAGATCGGGTTATACGCCGATGTGTCCCACTGAAGAAGAGCAACAGAATGTACTCGGCAATGCCATTCTTCACCCTATGGAGGACATTTTGGAGGAACTTCGTACATGACCAAAGTCTTGCAATCCGGTTTGTATTGGCCAACATTGTACAAAGATGCCCGGGACTTTTACAAGCAATGTGATCGTTGCGGAGGGCGGGCAATATCTCTAGACGACATGAGATGCCACTCGAACATCATCGAGGTGGAACTGTTCGATGTATGGGGATCGATTTTATGGGACCTTTCCCATCTTCATTCGGCAACCTCTACATCTTACTCGCCGTCGACTATGTGTCTAAATGGATAGAGGCAAACTGCGATTCCCAACGACGATTCCAAGACCGTACAACGATTCTGCTCGAAAAAAAATATTTTACGGTTTGGGATGCCGAGAGCAATTATCAGCGACGGGGGCAAGCATTTTGACAACAGGACTAATTGCCAAGATGTTGCAACGATCGCCACGGCATATCACCCACAAACCAACGGGCAAGCAGAAATTTCCAACCGGGAGTTGAAGGAATACTCGAGAAGTTGTAAATCCCTCAAGGAAGGATTAGTCATTAAGACTAGATGACGCACTTTGGGCATATCGCACTGCATTCAAAACACCATTAGGTATGTCCCCCTTCCGGCTTGTCTATGGTAAAACATGTCATCTACGGTGGAAATCGAGCACAAGGCGTCTTGGGCAATCAAGACCGTGAATATGGATTAGGAAAGTGCGGACAAAAGCGCTTGATGGATCTCAATGAGATAGAAGAATTTCGTGCACTCGCCTATAACAATGCACGAATCTACAAGGAGAAAAACAAGCGATGGCACGACAAGAAACTATTGCCACGGCAATTCACGCCAGGGCAACTAGTTCTCCTATTCAATTCTCGGCAAAACTTTTCCCCCCGAAAGCTGAAATCAAGATGGTCGGGACCATTTGAAGTCGTCAAACCATTCTCCCATGGTGCTTTGTGATAATCAAGTCCATCTCGACAACCATGAATTCAAAGTTAATGGACAAAGATTGAAGCACTACAATGGTGCCCATGTGGAACGTAACAAGGAAGTGGTCAACTTAGGAGATGCATGAGCATGCTCTCCTCTCAGTATTTCCTTTTTCTTTTTCTTTTTATTTTTATTTTTATTTTTAGGAGATATTTTATTTTTTCTTCATTATCTTTAGTTTTCAGGTTTTCTTTATTTTCTTTTTCACAACAAGACTCACAACTACTATGCTAAGGAAATTTACTGTCGAGATCCTTGCTCCGGCAACCAATGAAGAAGATGTCGCGGCAACCTACATCGTGCCTATACAAGCTGATGCCACGGCAACCAACCCTGAAGATGCCACGGCAACCAAAGCTAAAGACATCCCGGCAACAAGAAAACAACCATCGCATTCAAGCAAGAGAATCAAGACACCGACCAAAAGGAAACTAATCATCTACGATGACGAACTCTCGGAGTAAGTCCTCGTATGCATTTTTATTTTTATTGTTATTTTTTGTTATTTTTATGCATGCATTGAGGACAATGCCTCACTCGAGTTTGGGGGGATTGTTATTAGTAATTACCATGTTTAGTTACATTAATCTTAAGCATTACATTTAGGATACATAAATTGCTTGCCATGCCTTTAATTGGAACAAGAATTGCTTAGATTTGATGAATATTCAATGATGACTTTACCAATGCACTTAATTGATAGAATTTTTATTCTAGGATAACCATGAAAAACTTAGAATTTTACTATGATGTTAAATTTGATGAAACACTATTGTGGTTTGATTGATTTAAGGAGTTCTAGTAAACTTAGGTTGATAATTAACTAATTGGGGATTAGAATAAAAATTGGATGAATGCTAGAGGTGCCCGAAATTGGCTCTAGCATATGCTAAAAAAATTGATCACTAGAGGTGCCCAAAATCGGCTCTAGGAGGCGTTAAAATTTTTAACTAGAGGTGCCCGCACCGGCTCTAGTCGATTAAATTAACTTAAGAAAACTAAAAATAAAACACTAGAGGTGCCCGAAATTGGCTCTAGTTAAAACATGTTAAAAAGAACCCAATGAAGTAATTTGAAAACCTATTGTTTGCATAGAATCCGAAAAATCAACTTGCACACAACTCCGCACACACTCACAAGCATTATAGTTTGATTAGAGTAACTCCTCGGTTTTCGAAAAATAAAAAGCCAATCATACTTTGTGCCCGGTTGAGAGAATTGAAATCAAGTTCAAAGCTAAGTTTGTGAAAATTTGAAGTCTTGGCGGTAATTATGAGTTTGCATTGCTTGAGGACAAGCAATAGTTCGAGTTTGGGGGTGTGATAAGTGTTCAAAAGTACTATTTTTCTTACCCTTTTTACTCATATTATTGTTAGACTTAGGCTCATATTAGTTGCATAGTTAGCCATTCATGCATTAATCCATGTTTCCTTCAATCGTTGAGCTTGATTACATAACTTGGTGATTTTTGTGAAATAGATGCTGCTTTGGTGTGTTTTTGTGTGTGTATGTGCGGGATCACTTGCCAAAGCAATGCCGAGCTAGTTGCCGGGCAATGCATGAAGGAGACGCCGAGCAGCGATTGCCATGGCATTTTGTCGACAAAGACCAAAAGCAATATGGATGTCGAAATTCATGATTTTACAAGCCCAAGATGACATGGAGCAAGGTCCAAGCCCAAAGGAATTTGATTGCCATGCAGAGATTAAAGAAGAATTAAATCCCAAGAGGATAAGAGAAGTTCTAATAGGAATAAAATTATAATAAAGAATTATATTCTTTAAAGATAATTTAATTCCAACTCAAACTCCTCCTCAAAGAAGGACTTTGGCCTAGCCTATAAATATCAAGGAGATTTCGACAATTCAAAGGGGAGAGCAAGAGTTAATTTCGACAACTCCAAGAGAGGAAGCAAGGGGATTTTTCGGCATCATCTAGGGCAAGGGATTTTCGACAAGCTTCATCTTTTCTTCCTTGTTCGATTGGGTTCATGCTAGGGATTGTTTATCTTGTGTTTCTTTGGAACCTAGCCATGAACTAAATTTACTTGGCTATGGTTATTGTGTTTTGTGGTTGTGAGAAACTATTGGTTTTTGTTTAGGTAATAAGAGTTTGCACTTTTCTATTTCAAGGTTTATTCATTCTTGGTTCTTATTATTGTTTGCAGTGAATTGGGAGAGGATCTCGTGATTTCATCAATTTATCTAATATCGGGAGAGTTAGATTCAAGAAACGAATGAATATGATCTTTATTCAATCCAATGATGGTGAAGATTAATCCGGCTTAGGAATAAGTTAAGGATTTCAACGGCTAAGAGGAGCGCAAGATTGGTTGTTGTTCACCCTTGATTCACGCAGGGATGTATTATCAAGGCATGCACAAGTAGCTAGAGTTTCGACTTAGGGATAAGAAGAAACCATTGAAGAACGCTCCACCGAACCTTGAAGTTGCTGCCCGATCGCCCAAGTAGTTGCCCAACTAGTCGCCCGTGCAACCATCAATTAGTTGCCAAGGCAACCCCGTCGTGCAAGTTGCCACGGCAACTGAGTTGCCGTGCACTCTTTTACCAAGACAATCCAATCAGCTATCACACCTCAACTCACGATAACCTGGCCTATTCTCTCTCAATTGAATTCATCTTTTCTTTTACTTATTTGCTTTCTAGATTAGTTAAAACTTCTATAATCTTTTATTTGTGTTTTTACTTTTTACAAAGGTAAAGAGACTAGATTCTTGAAGTGGCACCAATCCTCGGGAGACGATATCTTTATACTATAACTTGCGACGTATACTACTGCACAATTGCGTAGCACTTATTACGCCGCAACAAGTTTTTTGCGCCGTTGTCGGGATTGGCAATAGCGACTTTGTTTTTACTTTCTTACACTTTCTTTTATTTTTCTTGTTTAAAATTCAAAGGGCTAACAAACTTTGGTTTTGCATTGGTATATGACCAGTATGCGAGACCGACTTCACCGTAATATCCCTTTGATCCGTAAATCGAACGAACCTTACAAAGACTTAGACGAAGGATAAGAGAAGCAATGGCAAATCAAGACGGCAATATTAATCAAGATGTTCGAGCAGAGGAGGAGTGATTCTTGCACGAAAATGTAACTATTCGAGACTATCTTGAAGAAGATCTTGATGGACTTAACCCCGAGTTGTCGCACCCAAATTGAAGCCGACCACTTTGAGTTGAAACCGGTAATGTTTAATATGATCAACACAATAGGTCAATTTGGCGGCTCAAAGAATCAAGATGCACGACAACATCTCAAATCTTTCCTTGAGATTTGCAACTCGTTCAAGATACACGGAGTCACCCCGATGTCTTACGATTAAGATTATTCCCTATTCACTAGGGATAGGGCGAAAAGCATGGCTAAATAGCATTCTGCGGATCCATAGCATCTTGGACTGATCTTTGTCGATATTTCCTTGCTAGATTTAATCCTACAAATTTAATCGATAAGCTTCAGAACGACATTACTTCTTTTCGCAAAGGATGATGAATCCATGTACGAGGCTTGGGAGCGATATAGAGAACTTCTACACAAATGCCCTCTACACGGATTCCCGGTGTGGACTCAAGTAACAATGTTTTACAACGCCGTGAATACACCAACAAGGATGATGCTAGACGCCTCGGCAAACGGCATACTCTTAGATAAGTCGCCGGAGGAAGCAATGCAAATTTTAAACAGTGGCCAAGAATGACTATCAATTCCCATCTACTAGAAGAGGAGGAGTTAGACGCTAAGCCACAATACATGAACTAGGATCATCGATTCAATTTCGCACAATTGGCGCTTTAACCAAGATGGTCCGAACATGCAAAACCAAACAACACACATGAAGTCAAGGTAATGGATTCTTTTTGTGAGTTATGTGGTGATAACCATAATTCTTCCGAATGTATGCGAATCCGAATCTAGCTTCTATGTGGGGGAATTACAATCGGGCAACAACATGATGTCCAATACATACAATCCAGCTTGGAAGAAGCACCAATTTTTCATGGAGTAATCCCAACAATGCTCTAAACCAGAACAATCGAAATGCACAAGCATCGGATTCCAAAGAGAATATGTCACGGCAAAATGCATGCCGCAAAGAACAACCGACAACATCTAGTTCTTTGGAAAATTCTCTAAATGCTTTTATGATGAAAACTCAATCTTATATGGCCGAGAATAGTAATTTCATAAAAAGAATCGATGCTTTTATTAACAGACCGAGATGAGATTGCAAAACCAAGAGGCGGCAATCAAATCATTGGAAAATCAAGTCGGACAATTTGCTCAAAATCAACACTAGACCACAAGGAGGTTTACCTAGCGATACTCAAGTCGCAAGAGGAACTGCCATGAGCAATGTAAGGCAATCACCACTAGAAGTGGCCAACAACTTAGAGAGGTTCAAACCCGCTCGTCAAACAAAACTCCACAAAAAGATCAAGACGAACCTAGCGGCAAAGTCTCGGATGCTGAACCAGAATTGCCGCGGCACCGCAATAAGCATGCCTCGCAACCGATGACGCCTCGGCAACTTGCGATAAGCACGCCTCGGTAACGCGATCGGCAACTCCGGATGTCCCAAAGAATGCCGTCAATCAGGTTTCAAACCAATGAAAGGATAGAAGATATCCGACTTCCACCACCATTCCCACAAAGGTTGAAGCGACAAAAGCAAGAATACCAATTCAAGAAGTTTCTTGATATCCTAAAGCAAGTCCACATCAACTTGCCATTGGTGGAAGCAATTGAACAAATGCCAAACTATGCCAAGTTTCTTAAAGACATTGTGTCCAAGAGAACAAGGCTAGAGAGTTTGAAACAGATTGTCGCGACAGAGGGATGCATGGCAATGTTGCACAATCGCATGCCGCCCAAATTGAAGGATCCCTAAGTTTCACAATACCGCTCTATTGGAAATCACTATGTCGGGAAAGCACTATGCGACCTAGGGGCTAGCATAAACTTGATGCCTAAATCGGTTTTCGAAACTAGAATCGGGAAGGCAAGACCTACAATGATTATGCTGCAGCTAGCCGAGCCAGATCCTATGTGCATCCGGAGGGAAAAAATCGAGGACATACCGGTAAAAGTTGATAAATTTATTTTTCCCGCTGACTTTATTGTTTTGGATTGTGAAAGCGGATGAGCATGCGCCTATCATTCTCGGAAGACCATTCCTAGCGGCAGGGAGAACTTTGATTGATGTTGAAAAGGAGAACTCACAATGAGGGTGAATGACCAGCGGTGTAAAACTAAATGTGTTCCAAACACTAAGGCATGCCGATGATCCGAAGAATGCCAACTACTTCATGCCACGGCAGAGTTTAACTTCGATGAGGAATTTAGTTGCCTCGGCAACTACATTGCCGATCAAGAGGAACTCGAGGAGTATGAAGAGCGGTCGATGAGGAACAACCAGAAGAGGCAAATTGGCTAGTCAATCGACCAGGTACATACTTTGAACCACCGGACTACTCGTAAGGAAGGTAAGATCGAAAAACCCTCTATCGAAAATCCACCAATTCTTGAGTTGAAACAATTGCGAGCAATCAAATATGTATACTTAGGGATCGATAATACATTACCTGTAATTATTTCCTCTAAGTTACAACTGAGCGAGAAAAAGAAGCTGATCAACATGTTGAAGCCACACAAAAAGGCAATAGGGTGGACAATTGTCGACTTGAAGGACTTGAAGGGAATTAGCTTGTTGGAAGATGATCACAAACCTTCAATTGAGGCCCAGAGGAGACTGAATCATGCCATGAAAGGGGTTGTAATGAAAGAAATCATCAAGTGGCTTGACGCCGCATTATATACCCTATCTCCGATAGTACGTGGGTAAGTCCGGTACAATGTGTGCGAAAAAGGGAGGTATAACAAAGGTAAGCAATGAAAATAATAAACTTATCCCAACCGGGATGTGACGGTTGGAGGGTTTGTATGGACTATCGAAAGCTAAACAAAGCCACTAGGAAAGATCACTTCCCATTACCCTTTATTGATCAAATGCTTGACCGTCTTGCGAGTAAACCCTTTACTTGTTTTCTTGATGGTTATTCAGGTTACAATCAGATTGCCATAGCACCGTAAGATCAAGAAAAGACAACCTTCACATGCCCATACGGTACTTATGCCTTCCGAAGGATGCCGTTCGGATTATGTAACGCCCGCAACCTTCCAAAGATGCATGATGGCGCTCTTTTCGACACATGGTCGAAGACTTCCTTGAGATCTTCATGGATGATTTTTCGGTTTTTGGTAATGACTTCGATGGCTGTCTTGGCAATTTAGAGAGGGTGTTAGCAAGATGTGAAGAAACGGATTTAGTCCTCAATTGGGAGAAATGCCACTTTATGGTAGATGAAGGAATAGTGCTCGCCACAAGATTTCATCCAAGGAATTGAAGTAGACAAAGCCAAGGTGGACGTGATCGAGAGATTACCCCACCAAATTCGGTTAAAGGAATTCTAAGTTTTCTGGACATGCGAGTTTTTACAGGAGGTTCATTCATAATTTTTCTAAAATCACTAAACCTTTGTGTAATCTGCTTGAACAGGATAAAGTCTTCGATTTTGATGATTCTTGCACTCAAGCATTTGGAACCCTAAAGAAAAAGCTTGCCTCGGCACCCATTGTCGTTCCACCCAGTTGACGCTACCTTTTGAGCTCATGTGTGATGCAAGTGATTTCGCGGTAGGAGCTGTCCTAGGCCAACGCACAGTAAGACTTTCCATGTGATATACTACGCTAGTAAAACTCTTAACGATGCTCAAGTGAATTACACAACAACGGAGAAAGAGTTACTAGCTGTAGTTTTCGCATTTGACAAGTTCCGATCCTATTTAATTGGTACAAAGGTAATTGTTCATACGGACCATTCGGCAATCAAATACTTATTTGCTAAAAAGGATGCTAAACCTCGTTTGATTCGTTGGATATTACTTTTACAAGAATTTGATATTGAAATTAAGGACAGAAAGGAACAAAAATCAAGTGGCGATCACTTATCACGTTTGGAACGCAATAGGGAGAAGGACGCGGATCTAGAGATATGCGATGCATTCCCGGATGAACAAATTCTAATTACCTCGGCAACCCTCAATGCCTCGGCAGCCCATGACACCTCGGCAACCATGGATGCACACGCCTCGGCAACTCTCGACGCAAAGCGGTCTTTGACGCACACGCCTCGGCAATTTTGGGAGCGAACACTACGACAAAGACATGCCTCGGCAATACCCTCGCACGCAGATTTAGTTAACTTCCTTGTTTGTGGTATTTTTCCGTATGGCATTACTCACCAAGGGAAGAAGCGGTTCCGCCATGATGCTAAGCATTACTTTTGGGACGAGCCTCTTTTGTTTAAACAATGTGCGGATCGGGTTATACGCCGATGTGTCCCTCAAGAAGAGCAACAGAATGTACTCGGCAATGCCATTCTTCACCCTATGGAGGACATTTTGGAGGAACTCGCATCATGACAAAGTCTTGCAATCCGGTTTGTATTGGCCAACATTGTACAAAGATGCCCAGACTTTTACAAGCAATGTGATCGTTGCGGAGGACGGGCAATATCTCTAGACGACATGAGATGCCACTCCGCAACATCATCGAGGTGGAACTGCTCGATGTATGGGGATCGATTTTATGGGACCTTTCCCATCTTCATTCGCAACCTCTACATCTTACTCGCCGTCGACTATGTGTCTAAATGGATAGAGGCAAATGCAGTTCCCAACGACGATTCCAAGACCGTACAACGATTCCTGCAGAAAAACATATTTACACGGTTTGGGATGCCGAGAGCAATTATCAGCGACGGGGGCAAGCATTTTGACAATGTACTAATTGCCAAGATGTTGCAACGCGCATATCATATCACCCACCCACAAACCAACGGGCAAGCGTAAATTTCCAACCGGGAGTTGAAGGGAATACTCGAGAAAGTTGTAAATCCCTCAAGGAAGGATTAGTCATTAAGACTAGATGACGACTTTGGGCATATCGCACCGCATTCAAAACACCATTAGGTATGTCCCCTTCCGCTTGTCTATGGTAAAACATGTCATCTACCGGTGGAAATCGAGCACAAGGCGTCTTGGGCAATCAAGACCGTGAATATGGATTAGGAAAGTGCGGACAAAAGCGCTTGATGGATCTCAATGAGATAGAAGAATTTCGTGCACTCGCCTATAACAATGCACGAATCTACAAGGAGAAAACAAAGCGATGGCACGACAAAGAAACTATTGCCACGGCAATTCACGCCAGGCAACTAGTTCTCCTATTCAATTCTCGGCTAAAACTTTTCCCGGAAAGTTGAAATCAAGATGGTCGGGACCATTTGAAGTCGTCAAACCATTCTCCCATGGTGCTTGTGATAATCAAGTCCATCTCGACAACCATGAATTCAAAGTTAATGGACAAAGATTGAAGCACTACAATGGTGCCCATGTGGAACGTAACAAGGAAGTGGTCAACTTAGGAGATGCATGAGCATGCTCTCCTCTCAAGATTTCCTTTTTCTTTTTCTTTTTATTTTTATTTTTATTTTTAGGAGATATTTTATTTTTTCTTCATTATCTTTAGTTTTCAGTTTTTTTATTTTTTCTTTTTCACAACAAGACTCACAACTACTATGCTAAGGAAATTTATCACGAGATCCTTGCTCCGCAACCAATGAAGAAGATGTCGCGGCAACCTACATCGTGCCTATACAAGCTGATGCCACAGCAACCAACCCTGAAGATGCCACGGCAACCAAAGCTAAAGACATCCCGGCAACAAGAAAACAACCATCGCATTCAAGCAAGAGAATCAAGACACCGACCAAAAGGAAACTAATCATCTACGATGACGAACTCTCGGAGTAAGTCCTCGTATGCATTTTTATTTTTATTGTTATTTTTTGTTATTTTTATGCATGCATTGAGGACAATGCCTCACTCGAGTTTGGGGGGGGATTGTTATTAGTAATTACCATGTTTAGTTACATTAATCTTAAGCATTACATTTAGGATACATAAATTGCTTGCCATGCCTTTAATTGGAACAAGAATTGCTTAGATTTGATGAATATTCAATGATGACTTTACCAATGCACTTAATTGATAGAATTTTTATTCTAGGATAACCATGAAAAACTTAGAATTTTACTATGATGTTAAATTTGATGAAACACTATTGTGGTTTGATTGATTTAAGGAGTTCTAGTAAACTTAGGTTGATAATTAACTAATTGGGGGATTAGAATAAAATTGGATGAATGCTAGAGGTGTGCCGAAATTGGCTCTAGCATATGCTAAAAAAAAATTGATCACTAGAGGTGCCCAAACTGGCTCTAGGAGGCGTTAAAATTTTTTTAAACTAGAGGTGCCCAAACCGGCTCTAGTCGATTAAATTAACTTAAGAAAACTAAAAATAAAACACTAGAGGTGCCCAAATTGGCTCTAGTTAAAACATGTTAAAAAGAACCCAATGAAGTAATTTGAAAACCTATTGTTTGCATAGAATCCGAAAAATCAACTTGCACACAACTCCGCACACACTCACAAGCATTATAGTTTGATTCCGAGTAACTCCTCGCTTTTCCGAAAAATAAAAAGCCAATCATACTTTGTGCCCCGGTTCGAGAATTGAAATCAAGTTCAAAGCTAAGTTTGTGAAAATTTGAAGTCTTGGCGGGTAATTATGAGTTTGCATTGCTTGAGGACAAGCAATAGTTCGAGTTTGGGGGTGTGATAAGTGTTCAAAAGTACTATTTTTCTTACCCTTTTACTCATATTATTGTTAGACTTAGGCTCATATTAGTTGCATAGTTAGCCATTCATGCATTAATCCATGTTTCCTTCAATCGTTGAGCTTGATTACATAACTTGGTGATTTTTGTGGAAATAGATGCTGCTTTGGTGTGTTTTGTGTGTGTATGTGCAGGATCACTTGCCAAAGCAATGCCGAGCTAGTTGCCGGGCAATGCATGCAGAAGAGACGCCGAGCAGTTGCCATGGCATTTGTCGACAAAGACCAAAAGCAATATGGATGTCGAAATTCATGATTTTACAAGCCCAAGATGACATGGAGCAAGGTCCAAGCCCAAAGGAATTTGATTGCCATGCAGAGATTAAAGAAGAATTAAATCCCAAGAGGATAGGAGAAGTTCTAATAGGAATAAAATTATAATAAAGAATTATATTCTTTAAAGATAATTTAATTCCAACTCAAACTCCTCCTCAAAGAAGGACTTTGGCCTAGCCCTATAAATATCAAGGAGATTTCGACAATTCAAAGGGGAGAGCAAGAGTTAATTTCGACAACTCCAAGAGAGGAAGCAAGGGGAGTTTTCGGCAAGCATCTAGGGCAAGGGATTTTCGACAAGCTTCATCTTTTCTTCCTTGTTCGATTGGGTTCATGCTAGGGATTGTTTATCTTGTGTTTCTTTGGAACCTAGCCATGAACTAAATTTACTTGGCTATGGTTATTGTGTTTTGTGGTTGTGAGAAACTATTGGTTTTTGTTTAGGTAATAAGAGTTTGCACTTTTCTATTTCAAGGTTTATTCATTCTTGGTTCTTATTATTGTTTGCGAGTGAATTGGGAGAGGATCTCGTGATTTCATCAATTTATCTAATATCGGGATAGTTAGATTCAAGAAACGAATGAATATGATCTTTATTCAATCCAATGATGGTGAAGATTAATCCGGCTTAGGAATAAGTTAAGGATTTCAACGGCTAAGGGGAGCGCAAGATTGGTTGTTGTTCACCCTTGATTCACGCAGGGATGTATTATCAAGGCATGCACAAGTAGCTAGAGTTTCGACTTAGGGATAAGAAGAAACCATTGAAGAACGCTCCGCCTAACCTTGAAGTTGCTGCCCAGTCGCCCAAGTAGTTGCCCAACTAGTCGCCCAGGCAACCATCAATTAGTTGCCAAGGCAACCCCGTCGTGCAAGTTGCCACGGCAACTGAGTTGCCCGTGCACTCTTTTACCAAGACAATCCAATCAGCTATCACACCTCAACTCACGATAACCTGGCCTATTCTCTCTCAATTGAATTCATCTTTTCTTTTACTTATTTGCTTTCTAGATTAGTTAAAACTTCTATAATCTTTTATTTGTGTTTTTACTTTTTACAGTGCAAGAGACTAGATTCTTGAAGTGGCACCAATCCCTGTGGAGACGATATCTTTTATACTATAACTTGCGACGTGTATACTTGCACAATTGCGTAGCACTTATTACGCGCAACACTGATGAACTTGTATTGTGATGAAAGTTACATGAATAAGATGATGTATATGCTATCTTGAATTGCTCATTACTTGAAAGATAAGGCATAAGAAAGAATGCCCTAATCAAATTGGATTAATTGATCTCTACACTTGAATGCTTGATTCTTGCTAAACACTGCTTGATGGATTACTAGAACTTGTACTTGGTTACTTGCTTGTACATGTTGGCCGAATGCTTGCTATCCTAAATAGGATAATCTTGATGCTTGAAAGACTAGCTAAGGTTATTCTTGATCCTTGAAAGCCTTAGCTAGGCCTACACTTGAATAAAAGACATAAAACTTGAAATAACAAATGATTAGACTAGTTACTACCTCAATAAGTACTCTAAGTACTTATCACTCTCTTTTTTCCTTCTTCCCAAAATTTCAGGTTTAGATTGATCGATAGTCATCTTTCTTTGAGCTCGGAGCAGAACACAAGCAAAGCATAATCTATGACTTGATACTTTTTCTAAGACTCCTAGAATGGTGGCACCAGTTTCACATAATTGCTTGAACATGCATTTTGAATGTTTGTATATAATGTTTGATGGGTCTATTATGTAGTGAACTTAATGTTAAGTATGTAAAGAACTTAAACTTCATGAAATGGAATCTTGTTGCTGCGTAATTTGTATAAATTGAATTGGAATGGTCTAATGCTTGTTTGTGTACATGTCTTGTTTAAATTGGATATGTAATGATCAAACCATAATGCTTGTCTTCCATTTGAATAGTCTTGTGTATGCTTTTGTTGTTAGGACCGAATGTTTGGGTTTAGAATGTGGCTCGAATGCAACCTAGAACATGTAAAATTGAATGATCAATCAATTGTGTTAGTAATTTAGGCATAAGATGATTCATGTTTACATCAATGAACAATGAAATGAAGCAAGCATGTTTGAACCTTTGGCTAGTTAAATATGATAGATTAACAAATAATGAATGTTGTAATATGAGCTATGAAAGTAGTAACTTATAATGTAAGCAAGAAATGAATTAGACCTAGTGACCTAATTGAATGGTATAGGATGAATAAGAATCATTGTATGGTTACTTGTATAATAAGTAGTATTGTATTGATAGTCGAATGCCTTAGAAAGAAAATGAAGTTATATATGAGGTTGCTTACATGAAAAGAAATGTATGATTGATTTCTTTGCTTTGTTCGAATGGTATGTATGATTGAGTGTCAAATGTGTATTGCTTATATGTTAAGTAAGCATGAATGTTTGATTGTCTTGTAATGTTCATTATGTCCTTGCTTGCTTGATAAGTAAGAAACTTAAGAAATGGTTCAAAATTGCCCATATTTTGGTGTCTCCTTACATGTTATATGCATCGACACTCCTCTCTCCTAACCCAGGTGAGGGGTGTTACAGCTAGACTATGAAACAAATGCTTAATAAGACCATTCGAATACTACATGTTATAAGCATTTGTTTCATAATCCTCTCTCCTAACCAAGGCGAGGGGTCATTTCCTTACATGAATTGCTTGATGCTTAAAAACTTGATGTGTGATTGCTTGATAATAAAAGATTCAATAAGTCCTTGGTTGCTAGTTGGTCTTAGGTAGAATGACATGCCTTAGAGTCTAGAGCTCGACTTAATACGATAACATGTTTGGTACTTTGTGTACTCTAATACGTGGTGTAACAAACACCTTATTGTTCAGGTACTTTGTGTACCGTAATACATGGTGTAGCAGACACCTTCTTGTTTAGGTACTTTGTGTATCGACTTAATACGATAACATGCTAGGTACTTTGTGTACCCACTTGCTAGGTACTTTGTGTACCCACTTGAGACTCGATTACCGTGTCCTACTATCTACCAAGGCAAAACAAGAATAAATGAACTTGAAACAAAGACTTGTAATCATGAATGAAGAGTGATCAAACTTGATTCTTGATAATGAAATGTTGTAATGAATTCACATGATTAAAATGGTAAGCATGTTAACTTGAATTGCATGTTACTCGAAAGATAAGTAATAAGGTATATGGTCACCTTGTTCGAATGGATGTGATGTCCTTCTTGCTTGATTTGTTTGATCTTTGCTAAAAACAATGGTTACTTGAAATGGTTATTTGCTTGTAATCGAATGATGCTAGATGAACTAGCTAGGACTTGACTTTGCTTGATTAAAGCTTAACATGGTTAAACTTGATTAAAATAAATAAAACATGTCAATAAGATTAAGAAGGAAATGTCAATAAGATTAAGAAGGAGCCAAACTAAACTTGATTGAATATGTATGTTCATGTTTCTTGACAATGACTTGTAAAGTAAGGAATATACATGGTTGAATTGATAAAATTGATAATCTAAGCTTGCTTGTAACTTGAAAACATACATGGTAATATAAGGCACCTATTCGAAAGAAATCATATGATTGCTTACTTTAAGTTGTGTAATTCTTGTGGTTATGATCTTTGCTTGATTGGTGTAGTATAGAACTTAAATTGAAATGTTTGATCTTGTAGTGCTAAGAGCTATTCGAATAGTACCTTGTGGACTATCTAAGATTTGCTAAAATTGAATTGAAGCCTAAATAAGTTATGCTTGAAATAAAGACCCTAAAATTTGAAAAGAAGTAAGTGAACTAATTTCACCACCCTTGAATATGTTACTTGATTTGCTTGAATTGTTAGAACAAAGTGCATGAAATGAAATTGTGTTTGGTTTGTTTAGCTTGCTCGGTTTGCTTGGTTGCTTGGACTAAATCTAAAGGAATTAGAGGTAAAATGATGTTGTATAAGATAAGCTCATCTTGGATTCATTCAAATATGACTAAAGTCCTAAATTGCTTGTCTAGTTCAATCTAAAATGAATTAGAAGTCTATATTTAATATAAGGGATTATTCATGCTAGTTTAATGGATTTAAAGGAACCATAACTACATGTAATTGAATTGGCTAAGACTAGTTGATGGACTGCCCAAATAGTGAATTAAAGAAATGTTGTTGATCAAATGGATTAATTCGAACATAGTATTATAATGTCCTGTTTTAATCACATTAATAGGTAAATTGGAATGACATAGAATAGTAGGAATATGTGTATATGTTGAATAATAATGTTAGAAGCATGGTCTAGGTAAATAATGAAGCTAAAATCAAGTCTAGTGAGATATGCCCAGAAAACTTCGTTCTGGGCAGCAACTTTGAAAATCACCATAAATTGTATAGGTCGAATTAAGGGCTGATATTTATATGGAATGAACCTTAATATGTATATTTTCATTAGGAGAAAACATAATTGAATTCTGATTTGTGAGCTGGAATCTAGAAATGAAAACCTCTAGATAATCCAGAAATGCAATTGCCCTGTCTTGGAACTAAAAACTACATTAATTGGAAAGACATTAAAATGAAAGGTCTAAACGGTTCTAAAGAGGGTTAAGTAAGCTTTCAAATGGTGTAAACTAATTGAAATTTTTACGTGCGGAATGAAAATTATGTATGTTTAAGTAAACAGTGCACAAGCTGTCTGGCAGTAGTAGTCTAGGTGATTTGGATAATTTTGCACACTGTTTTGTAAACAGTTGCACAGTTTGGCTACTGTCCTAAATGAACTCTTGGCCTTGAATAGTGAATCATCTTAGATAATTATACTTGAAACCAAGACAAGAGCTAACTAATGTAGAATACTAGGCTTAATCAAATAGTCTAATAAGTTTACATGTTGTTAAGTAAAAGAAATGATTTGAGTGATGTATATAAGGAAAAGGTCAATTAAGACACTTGATAAATGGAAGGTTAAGACTACTTGTTTCTCGAAAGATAAGTTAAAGAATAAATGAATCTAGATTAAATAGGAAGGTTTGATTGTCTAGTTTGGTGGCCTAAATCGAATGAAATGATTGACACTTGATTGGTGCCTAGTTTTTTAATATGAGATGCTTGTTGAATGTGTAAGGTAAACCCTTGAATTGAACCCCTTGATCATTGTGTGATTGTATACTCAATTGATGATTGAACTCTAAGTTATGCTTCAAACTAACTTGATTAAAACTTGATTAAGTGGTAATTAAATTAAAGACCCTAAACTTGATAAGCTACTAGTTCTAGATACTACCTCACTAAGTACATTATGTACTTATCACTCTTGTTTGCATTCTTCCCAAACCTTAGGTTAAAGTTATTCCGAACGATACCTTGACCTTGAAGCTATCTTTCTTGGAACCAAAGCGAGATATTCGAAGCTTGAAGTATGGTTTGTAGCTATATTGAATTCTCCTAGTTGGTGGCACATAGGTAGATTTAGACTTGTTCATATGCATCATGTTTGTTAAAAGATTGTATATATGTATTTTCTTTTGTCTTAATGAACTTGGTATGTAAATATAAGGTTTTCTTGATATTCGAATATGCCATGGGATGATTAAAATAGAATTGCTTGAAGCTTGTGATTGCCTATGATAATATATGCTTGAAATGTAATAATGGATATAAGAGAATGTTACGTTAGATTGTTAGACTATGATAGAATTCATATATAAATTAATCTAAATAGGCAAGACCTATTAACTATACTTTCTTGGTTTTGAATTCATCTTGTGTTGCGCTTATACTCTAAATGAAAATGAAATTGATTTACCATGTTTGTTATTTGTAGTTCGAATGCCTTAGTTGTCACTTGAATTGTAAATGGTAACAAGAATGAATGGGAAACACTTGTATTTAAATTAGATGGGTAACCTAAAATGAAAGTAAACTTAATCAAGATTGATCGCAATAATATCTTGCCAGATAAGCAACTCATCTATTAGGGTTGAGTAGATGAAAGAAAAATTTTGTTTGACCCATATTTTCGTTTTGCTTCTTCGTTTTCTCGTCGTAACGCTTCTTGCTCCTAACCCGGGCGAGGGGTGTTACAATTGTGAAGGGCCCGAGCCACTTGGATCATAGTTTTCCTGCAAAAAAGTTTAAGTTTGAAGTTAAACAACAAAACTTTTTGACCGATAGAAAAAGATTTATAAGCAATGTTACGATCATGAAAATCCTTAGTTTTTTCTTTAAATATTCGTTTACTATCATAAGCGTTTCTACGGATTTCCTCAAGTTCCTGGATGTGCAATTTACGCTTTTCGCCGATTGCATCCATTTCCATGTTACATTGCTGGACCGCCCAATGCGCAGGGTGCTCCAATTCAACCGGAAAATGACACGGCTTACCGAAAACAAGGCGATATGGAGACATTCTAATAGGGCCTTTATACGCGGTATAGTGTGCCCATAATGCATCAGTTAATTTCACACTCCAGTCTTTTCGATCTGGCTTGACGATTCTCTCAAGTATCGATTTAATCTCGATTTGAAACTTCTACTTGCCCGTTGGTTTGCAGATGGTAAGACGTTGCAATTTGCTGAGTTACGCTAAATTTTTTTATGAGAGTGCCAATTACCTGATTGATAAAGTGCTTCCATCTATCGCTTATTATCGCCCGTGGTGTGCCAAACCTAGAAAAAATAAAATCTTTAAGAAAATTAACTGTGGTTTTAGCATCATTATTTTTGTTAGCCTTAGCTTCCACCCACCGAGATACATAATCTACAGCAAGAATAATGTAAAAATTCCCAAATGAAGAAACAAAAGGACCCATATAATCAATTCCCCACACATCAAAATTTTTGCATACATAAATCAGGGTAAGACGCATTTCATTTCTACAACTGAGATTTCTTACGCATTGACATCTTTCACAAGATTTACAAAATAAATATGTGTCACGAAAGATGTTAGGCCAGAAGAAACCGCAATCAAGAATTTTGTGCGCAGTTCGCTTTGGTCCAAAGTGACCGCCACAAGAATAAGTATGACAAAAGTTCAGGATTGAATTTACCTCATCTTCGGCGATACATCGCCTAATTACCTGATCTGAGCAATGCTTCCAAAGGTAAGGATCATCCCAAATATAAAATATGGACTCTCGCTTTAGTCGGTTAATTTCAGCTCTCAGTAAATCTTGTGGTAACTTATATGTGGCCAAGTAATTGACCATATCCGCGAACCATGGTGTAGTTCCTTGCGCCATCATCAACCTCTCTTCAGGGAACTCATCGTTAACCGGTGGATCTGACGCGGAAAGGGGAATATGACTCAAGTGATCGGCTACGAGGTTTTCGCATCCCTTTTTATCTTTAATCTCCAAATTAAATTCCAAAAAAGGCAAGATACATCAGATGAGTCTCGGTTTCGTCTCATTTTTGCTAATCAAGTATCGCAAGGCTGCATGATCAGAAAACACAATAAATTTAGTGCCAAGCAAATATGATCGAAATTTTTCTAGAGCAAAAATAATAGCAAACAATTCTTTTTCTATTGTAGAATAGTTTCTCTGGCTGGATCTAAGGCGTGAGATGCGTAAGCTATAACATGGGGTTCTTTTCCAATCTTTTGGCCGAGAACGGCTCCAACGCTAGTATCTGATGCATCGCACATGAGTTCCAATAGATATTTCCAATTGGGCGATTGAACAATTGGTGCTGACACGAGCTTTTCTTTAAGTACATCGAGTGCATCCTTGCATTTCTCATCGAAATCAAAGACTTGATCCTTCTAAAGTAATCCGCATAATGGTTGAGCTATCTTTGAGAAATCCTTAATGAACCTACGGTAAAATCCTACATGAATGAGAAAAGAACGAATTTCCCTCACAGTTGTGGGGTAAGGAAGTGAGTATATAATATCAGTTTTCGCCTTATCGACAGAAATTCCATTTAAAGAAACTATATGGCTAGAACTAACCCTTTGTCGACCATAAAATGACATTTTTCGTAATTCAGCACAAGATTGAACTATAAGCAACGTCTAAGTATATTAGTTAAATTTAAAAGGCATTCGTTAAATGAACTACCGTATACAATGAAGTCATCCATGAAAACCTCGATTCCTTTCTCGACGTAATCTGAAAAGATGCTAAGCATGCACCTCTGGAATATTGCAAGCGCGTTACAAAGGCCGAAGAGCATCCGTCGATAAGCGAAAGTGACGAAGGGACAAGTGAAAGTCATTTTCTCCTGATCTTTTGGTGCTATCGAGATTTGGAAAAAACCTGAAAATCCATCAAGGCAGCAGTAATGAGATTTATCGACTAAATGCTCTATCATTTGATCTATAAAAGGAAGTGGAAAATGATCTTTCTGAGTTAAAGAATTCAACTTCCTGTAGTCGATGCAGACTCTCCAACCATTTTGTACTCTTGTTGGAACTAACTCACCTTCCGGGTTTTAGATTATCGTAACTCCAGTTTTCTTTGGAACCATGTGGATTGGGCTTACCCAGTCACTATCTGAGATTGGGTAGATTATATCTGCATCGAGGAGTTTTTGTATCTCTTTTTTCACAACCTCCATCATTGGTTGGTTCAACCGGCGTTGACCTTGTCGTGATAGTTTTGGCCCTTCTTTAATTTTTACCTTGTGCATACAAGTTGAGGACTAAGTCCTTTTATATCTGCAATGGTTCATCCAATGGCCTCTTTGTGTGCGCGTAACACCGTTACTAGATCATCTTCCTATTCTTCTGACAGCTTATTTGAGATAATTACCGGTAAAGTTTCATTTTCTCCCAGAAACGCATATTTGAGGTGATCCGGCAATTGCTTAAGCTCGACTTCTGGTGCTTGTAAAACTGAAGGTAAAAGTTTAGATTTCGATGGAGTAAGAATTAATTCACTATTAATTGAAAAAAATTTCTCGCACTCCTTGATGTCATCTTCAAAGCTCTTGATTTCTCTGCACATATCATCAATAAAGTTAGATGCAAAGAATTATTCAATGGCTAGTTCAACAATATCAACAAAATTTAAGCTAGCGACACTATCAGGGTATCTCATTGCTTTGTAAACATCAAATTTTACCATATCGCCATCAAATTCCATCGTAAGAATCTCGCTTCTTACATCAATTTTTGTATGTGCAGTGCTTAGAAAGGGACGGCCGAGAAAAATCTCTAAAGAAGTGTTGGATCAATCGTTTTCCATATCTATCACATAAAAATCTGTCGGAAAGATAAGGTCATTTACCTTTACTAGAACATTCTCGAGGAGTCCTTCCAGGTATATTATGGACCGATCAGCTAGCTATATAGTTACCTTTGTATCCTTCAAGGGCTCAGCGGATAGTGAGTTATAAAGTGAAAGGGGCATAACATTAATAGAAGCCCCTAAATCACACATTGCACGTTTAATACCAACATTGCCAATTTTGTAGGGAATGGAAAACATATATTGGTCCTTCAACTTTGGCGGTAGCCTTCGCTGAAAAACTGCAGAAACGTGCTCTCCCAAGTTCACTTTCTCAATTCTAGTAAGCCGTCTTTTATTAGTACACAGATCTTTTAGGAACTTGGCACACTTAGGTACTTTCGGATCACGTCGAGGAGTGGGATGTTGATTTCTACTTTTTGAAACACATCAAGGATCTCTTTCTCTTCAGCTTGTTTGTCTCATTTTACTAACCTCGATAGGAAAGGAGGTGGTACGGCGTAAGGAGAAGGTTCAGGAGGTGAATCGAAAGTACCTTGCTCGGTGGTGGATGATGTTTTTTCTTTGCCTTTCTTTTCAGTATCTACCTTCGTAGTTTTTGGTTCAATGACGGTGCCACTTCGGAGTGTGATGGCGTTGACGTTCTCCCTTGGGTTTGGTTCAGTTTGTGAGGGAAGTTTACCTTGAGTCTCGAGTCGCCCTATTGTCTGGGCCTGTTGGCTCATTTGTTCGTCCAACTCTTGTAGATGAGCTTTGGTGCGATTCTAAAACTTCTCTTGAGATATCGCCAAATGTTCAACGATGGACTCTAAAAATGACTTTTGTTGTTGATAAGGTTGTTTCTGCTGGTATGGTTGATTTTGCCTTTGGTTTTGCGCATAACTAAAATTCAGGTGATCCTTCCATCCCGGGTTATACGTGTTTACGTTGGGACTATATTGTCTCTGGGGAGGTTCGACATAATTCCCTATGGCATTTGCTTGTGCAGTATCTTCTTCTTGAATCATCGGGCAGCAATCCATTGGATGTTCTGGACTCGTACATATCCCGCAAAGTCTGGCTGCATTTCTTTTATCTACAACAAGGGATTGAACAATGTCAGCTAGTTTGTCGATTTTATTTTCTAAGGAAGTGGTACTTACTTACCTCGTGAACTCGTTGAGAAGGTTCACTTGAATGGTGAAATTGTTGTGAGTTAGCGACCACGGTAGATATCAAGGTCCTTGCCGCGGTTGGAGTCATGTTAACAAGTGCTCCTCCACTTGCGGCATCGATCACCTTCATATCCATAGGCGTTAACCGCTAGTAGAAATACTAGAGAAGCATTTGTTCGGATAAACCGTGTTGTGGACAGTTTGCACATAGGTAGTCGTACAAAGATTCGGTATCCTTCTGTCGGATACTCAAGATTCTTCACCTTAGCTCGCTTGCCTTAGTTACTGGGAAAAACCTGTTAAGAAAAAGGCGAGCCATGTCAGTCCAAGTTATAACCGAGTTGGAAGGTAATCAAATAGCCAATCTTTGGCAATATCAGCTAGAGAAAAGGGAAAGGCGCGAAGTTTTATTTGATCTTCAGAAACTCCTTGCGGTTTTGTACTCAAACAAACCATATGGAACTCTTTAAGGTGCTTGTGAGGATTTTCGTTGGGCAAGCCGTGATAAGTTGGTAGAAGGTGTATCAAACCCGTCTTGAGTACGAATAGTGTTGTGCCATTCGGGAATGTAATGCATATCGGCTGGTTATCATCAGGTGCCGCAGTAAGTTATTGGATAGTACAGTCGTCGTCTCCCATCGGAACTTATTCTTCGTTGGTGTGGTCGAATTGTGTTTCAGCTTCAAATGCTAATTATAGATCACGTTCTAATCGTTGTTGTTGTTGTAGTCTTTGTTTCTTTTCCCGAAGTGCCTAGGCGTGCAGTCTTCGAGCAAGTGCTTCAATCTCCGGGTTGTAATCTACTATTTCTCCTAGATTCCTCCTGGTCATAAATCAAACAAAAATAATCAATAACTTTGCCGAAGTCCCCGACAACGATGCCAATTTGACAAGCATCGTATATTGTCAAATAAATATTTCTAAATCTCAGAATAAATATAAAATAGCGTAGTATAGAGAAGAAGGTGTCGGTCCACAGGGACTTAAGAGTTTCTGAAATATTGTTGTTCTGATCCTGACTGTTGCGAGGTAATTTAGTGAATGGGGGGTTTGATCGAGATAACTAGATAATAGGAGTAAAATTACTATGAAAATAATGAGGTGAAAATAAACCGATTAAAATAATTAGCCTCAGGCTTTTGTTCCGCTTCAATTCAAATGATCATCGAAAAAGACTTTTTCGACTACGGATACATACTGGTTACAGTTTACAAGGCCCAACCCTTGTAACTTGTTTTTCTCTCCGGTAAACCGATAATCTAAAATCAATTTTTAGATTCCAGTTATCTGGTTAGACTAACTACGTCTATCGCCGTTAGAATAAAACAGTTTTAAAGTTTTGGAAAAACCTGACTCAGATTATGTTGTCTCGATGAGAATCGAATCCGATCTCAATTTTTCCTTAGCGAATCCATCGCTAAGTGTGTTCATAGGAAGTTGAAACCACGACTATCGTCGATTCTTCCTCCCACTGTAAATCTCAACAACAATCAAATCAACGCTAGCTTTTTGAAAAGAAAGTGAAAAGATTTTAATAGAAAGCCCGATTGCCGATCTAAGTTTTTATAAAAATCGAGAATGTAAAACAAAGTTTATTAAGTACATTTTTAATTCTTACGAGATGAATTGAAGCTTCGCTTTAAGCCCTTGGCTAATAGAAAATTTAGCTAAGCATGATTATGAAAGAAATTATACTTAGCATTTTAAAACAAAGTAAAAAAACTAAAAAAATGAAGAACGAAAAGAAAGAGATTTTATAAACTTCAAAGGTAAAAACAAGCTAAGAATGAGAGATGATTCTTGAGTTCACCCCAAATGGGGTATTTATAGTATTTTAAAAACCCTAAAATAACCTAAAGTGATAAAAGATAAATCCTAAAATATTCAAATTAAATACAAAAGATAAATCCCAAGTTTAAATTTAAATCTCAGCTGATAAGTTATCCGAATCAAGGCTGATAAGCTATTCGGCGCTGTTGACGTCATCTTTTAGAAGCTGTTGATGTGTCGTCCAGTCAGCCCTTTCATGCCTACTAATCCAGCCATGACTCCAAAAAAATAAAAACTGTAGAATTTAGCCTCTTTTCAATGTATTTTCCAGATTTTAAGACCTGCATGAAAATTACATAATAAATCCCAAATCGGCACCATATTCCTACCATTAGAGGCATAATTAAAATGAAATAGTGACCAATTTAGCTACTCATCAGTATCATCCTAAATGTAGAAAGATCCATTGACCCACTTGAGTTTTGCTGATGACTTACTTATTTTCTATAAGGGAGACATTGCTCAGTTGTGGGAGTTAAAGCAGTGCTGGAACAGTTCTATAGCATGTCTGGCTTAAAGTTAAATGCAACCAAGACTGAATTTTATGCAAGTGGAGTCAGTGATGCAGTTTTGATGGAGATTCAGAGAACCACTGGATTCAATGTGGGTAGCTTACCAGTAAGATACTTGGGGTTCCTCTAGTCCCAAGGAAACTCAGTGAGAAGGACTGTCAAGCTCTTTTGATAAAGATTAAGGATACATTGAACTTATGGGCTAACAGGAAGCTTGGTTATGGAGGAAGGCTTCAGCTCATCCGAGTAGTTCTCTTTAGTGTTTCTAATTAATGGTGTAGGCAATTGGTTTTGCCAAAAATTGTCATCTCTAAAATTGATGAAATATGTATGAGATTCTTTTGGAAGGGCAATGATATTCCTTCTCAAGGGGCAAGGGTAAGTTGGGAGCAGATCTGCCTCTTGTGTTATGAGAGAGGTCTTGGGTTGAAGAATTTGAGTTGCTAGAACAAAGCTTGCCTTTTCTATTTGGTTAGAAACATTCTTGCTGGAGAAGGATCTCTTTGGGTCGCCTGGTTGAATATGTATGTCTTTAAATGAGAGTTTCTGGACAGTGGAAAGCAAAACATGTTTTAGCTAGGTTGTAAAGAAACTCCTAAAGTTAAGAGATGAAGCTGCGAGGCTCTTTCATGGCTTGGTAAATCTGGCAGATTTGAGCACAACTTGGATCTGGGAGCAGACTCGAGGCAGAATAGAGAATGTTGAATGGCAAAAATTGGTGTGGTATCCTATGCATATACCTAAACATTCCCTGGTGAATTGGATGGCCATTTTGAACAGGTTGTCCACACGTGACATGCTATCTCGTACGGGGATAACTGGTGACACCTATTTACCCTATGAACAAGGCTTGGAGAGTAGAAATCACATCTTTTTTAAGTGTCCTTATGTTGTTGCTGTCTAGGGAGCTATTCTTGTGAACTATAATGTTCATCGAAATGTCATGCAGTGGGATGTTGAGATGCACTGGGCAGTTACTCGACTGAAGGGTAAGCCCCTGATTGTACAGATTTTAAATTTGGCCTAGAATGCTTTTATCTATGGCATTTGAGAATAGAGGAACTGCGGACTTTTTAGGGGGATCTTTAGAGCTCATGAGGATATTGTCAGTTTAGTAAAAGAAGTTGTTTGTGTAAAACTTCATAAGAAATGCATAGACATAGAAGATAACACTAACTCTCGGTTATGTGCTAATTGGGGTATACATGTATAGGGGTATAGGAGAATATTGCTTATTGTAGCAGCATCCTGTTGTTTTGGGCGATAAAATGATAGCTTATCTAAAAAACATCTTCTTGCGTAAAACTAAAATATGAATTAAATATACTAAAATCTATATTTTAATATTAAATAATGTATAAAAAGGACATATTATTCATTTGTGTTGAATGATTTGAAACTTCAAGCTTGGTATAAGATACTAAATTTAGAGAGAAAAAACAAATAAAATAAAAGTAAATATAAGACTTTTTTTAATAAGAAAAATAAAGTTTCAATATGGAAAAAGATTGAAAGAAGTAGCAAATTGCGTACCTTTAAAGGTACTCAGGCTTCCATTCACCTCGCATCCACGTAAAATCAGACGCTTGAGAGAAATAAATTGTCGAACATTTCCAAGAAAGTTGGGAGTGAAGAAAAGTCCACTTCTAACTCTTCCAAGTTTGTAAAATTACTATGCCATTCATCTATTCATTCAGCAAATTAAAAGGGATGAATCTTTAAACACTGTTGTGGAATGAATAGATGAAGGGTAAGCCCCTGATTGTACAGATTTTAAAGTTTGTACAATCACTAGCCATTCATCCCAAGACAACAGTGTTTAAAGATGGGAACAAGCCTAGTGATTGTAGTGGAAGGCTACAAGGCCTACCTGTTCACATCAAACAATAAATGATATAAATTAATCAACATAGAATTTAATCTAATCGTTAATAAAATTTTGTATAGTTACACATTTAGTCAATATTTTTTACATATTTTATCAATTTGATTATAATTTTAATTTAGTTTAATAAATTTTATCTCTCAATCAAATGTGTCTTAATTTTTATTTATTTAATTCAATAATTGTTTCATCTAACCCGTATGGTGTCTTATCTATGTCCGTTGCTTAAAGAAAATGTTATCATTAACTAAATCAAACCGACAAACAACAACATCGTCAACAAAAATCACAATTATATTAATTTTGTTTTAACAATACCTGTGGATGTCGGTGAATAAGCATAATAGCAATATAATGACAGGTGCTCCAAGTGAGTCAAAGCATTCAGTTCTGAAGATAACCACAAGAAAAGAATCATTCAAATTAAATTAAACATAATATCTTGACTTTAATTTAAGAGAAACTAATGAGCAGAGGTAATTTTACCTGCAAGATCTATTGATCCCGTGAAATTAGGGCCTCCAAAAGTTTAAAGACAAAGACTTGAGATTCGAAAACCTCCCAAGGGTCGCCAAAAGGCTATTGTTGAAGAGGTTCTCACTCAAATCAAGCGTTTTGAGGTTCATCAACCTTAGTTGAGTTTCAATAGCTGTAAAATGAGATTTCATTACTACTAAGGTGCGTTTGGTTCACAGAACGTAAAATTACCTTTGGAAATAAAATTCTTAAAATGTAACATTACCTTATTTGGTTTATTTGGCAGAAATATAAGATTTGTGTGTTTGGTTAGAGGAATATAAGATTATCTAGAAGTAAAATTTACCAAATTGTCCGTGTGTTATATTTTTTTTAACATGTTAAACTTTTAATATTAAATTAAAAATATCTACATAAAAAGTTATAGAAACATTTTTGCTATACTATCTAAAATTTGCAAAAATTATATATCTATTATATTATTAATATAATTATTATATTAAAAAGTTTAAAATATATTTTATATTTTCATATCTTCATTACTCTCTATTAAAATAATTTTATGAATTTTCAAGTGGTAAACGTTTAATATGTTCAATTTCTTAATTTTTTTATTACTTGTGACATATTGTCAAATAAATTAAAATAAATAATAAAATAAATTTAAAATTTATAAAATATAAAAAAATATATAATTTTATAGAACCTATAAACATCAATTACTAACTTATTAATTCTCAAGCAATATGCAATGTAACATATAACCTATAAATATTATAAATATAATATTAATAAAAATACATTAAATGCTAAAATAATATTTAAATATGTATAATGTCACGGGGCCATTACCCTCTTCCCGAAAGACATGTCTGATAGGATGTGCAGCGCCACCGTATTTATATCCCAAGACCTCCCTTTTCCTTTCCGATGTGGGATTAATGACCCCACCTCTTCTCAGGCGTGACATTCTCCCCCACTCAACCTCGTGACGCCCACGAGCTTCCGCTCTCGTGATGGGCCACCTTGTCACAGTTGTCCACCCTGCCTACCCCACTCATGGGCGCTCGACGTGAAATCGGGCAGTCAAAGGGTCGCTCTGATTCCACTTGTCACGGGGCCATTACCCTCTTCCCGAAAGACATGTCAGATAGGATGTGCAGCGCCACCGTATTTATATCTCAAGACCTCCCTTTTCCTTTCCGATGTGGGATTAATGACCCCACCTCTTCTCAGGCGTGACAATAACATCATTCAAATATTAAAATAATATTAAATATAAATATTTAATTAATTTACACCACAAATAATTAATTATCTCATTGAAAATTTAAATAAAGGATCTATATGAAAAAATTATTAACTTAAAGGCAATATAGTCCAAAAGAATAAAAATTGACAAATACTTGAGAAATTAGTAAGAATGACATTCCCACCATTTATGAGAAAAAATGACATTATTAAGAAAAGATTATCATCGCATGAAAGGAATGATCTCAAACCAAACAAGAGAATGTCAGGTGATAATTTTTTTCGCGAATCAAACAGTAGATAAGAGACTTTAAGCTTCTTATCTCTCGTAGGTATGGGGTATGGAAATTTTTAGTTCCGTCTAGTTATGTCGTTTTAGTGGTTCTCTTTATGCGAGTTTTTGGTTTTTCGGATGTGATTGTAGATCGAGATTGGGTATGTCTTGCTTCAGTAACTTGCTAAATTATTAATAAAATTATTTTTGCTGAGGAAAAAAAACCCAATTAATAGTTTAAAACCTCCTCTTGGTCAATGAGACAAAAAAATCTCTATTTGAAACACAATACATAATTAGATTAATAAAAAAATTGTGTCTTTTTCGGTGCTCCTATTTATATTTTATATTAAAAAAATAGGTTTGAAGTATAAGATTAGGGTTTAAAGAATTAGAGGTATAGTGTATTTTTATAGTTTAAATTTTAAAATTTAAAATTTAAAAATTATAGTTAGAAATTAACTTTTAATTTATTTTTAATGTTGGAGTGTAAAAAGGTATCGAAAAGCGTAGAGGATATGTGCCCCTAATTAGACTACCTTATCACAAATAGTTGCTTCAGTTTCGAAAAGAAACTACCTTATCAATTCTCCAAATACTTTTTCTTTATTTTTGTTAATATTAATTACACTTTCATATAATTTAATCAGCTTTAATTCTGAAGATGAGAGACACAAATATAATTAATTACGGATAAGACATATGAATCAAACTAAGCGTTTGATTAAAAACAAAAGTAGATTTACTTTGCATATTTATAGCCCCTTCCAATCTGTTAGAGCTTATATCCAAAGACTTCAAATTTGAGAGTAAACCAAGGAACGGGAGTATGTTGTTATTGAAGACATTCTCCCTTAAATCAAGTTTTTCCAGTTTGCTCAACATCAGTCCCCCTTTTTCTATGAAGATTAAGGTAACTATTATGGTTTGAAAAACGATTGAGAATAATGCAAAATAGATTAATTATGAATTTCCCCTCCACTTTTTAATATTTATATTTTAACTTTTAAACCTCCAATTAGGGATGGTAATTCAATCCGAATCCAATCCAAATGAATTTATCTAATCCATATTTGATTAAAAAAATCCGAATCCGAAAAAATATCCAAGTCGTAATAGGAGATGGATTGGATATGGATCATGCCAAGATCCGTTCCGAATCTGATCTAAATTCATGTTCGATCCGAATCTGACACATCTGATTCATATCCGAGTTTGAATCAAAACATTTATGACTTTTAATTCCTTAAAACAAAATACCATGTATAATATTTATATTAAAACAACAAGACAACATAAATAAAGTAAAAAAGTTAAACTAAATACATTAAAAGAAACATATATATATATATATGGACGAGAGCATAAATGTATATATTGGGTAATTTGAAATAATGGTAAAAATAAAATTAACTTATATGTATTCATATTAAAGTGATAATAAAAATATAAATATGTTTTAAAAATGCAAGTTAAATAATAATAATATTTACTATGATTTATATATATTAATTAACCTTAAAATATTGTAATATATCTATTTATATCATATGCATATATACATAAATATGAAAAAAAATGTAAGATAAAATTATAGATAAACAAACAATAAAATAAATACAATGGAGGAACAAATAAATATAAATATCAATGAATTACCAAAATTTTAAGAAATTAGTGAATGAAATAGTAAATGACGTGAAATTACAAGATAAAGTTATGATATATTAGGCTAAAATTATGAATTAAAATATAAAACAAATTAAAATCATAAATAATAAATACAAAAATTTAAATATAATCAACAAAAATTGAATAAATGCATAATTAAATGACAAATTAAAAACACAAAAAATTAAATACACAAAATTATGGATTGATTTGCATTAAAATAAAATTATTAGAAGGCCAAAACATAATATACCCTAAAGACGCTAAAATTCGCGGATCTACCTCTCAAACTGGGGTCAACACTAAGGATGACAATTTAATCTGAATCCGATCCGAAAAATCAGTTCCAAAAATGATCTGATCTTAATCCAGTTAAAAAAATCTAAATCCGAATCCGAAAAAAATATTCGAGTCTAATTCTAACGGATTAGGACTTGAATTTTATGCAGTCCGATCCATTGTCATCCCTAACTCCAATCATAGTTTCGTCCCAAGAACAGCACCAGAATCACCCACTCCATCGATCTCATCAGATTAATCTCTATAACTCAGATCAGCCAATGCCATGGCTTTTATACTACTAGTAGTATTAGTGTTAATGCAAGTAAAGGAGACTCCCCTATTTCTATGAAATGCATTAGGCATAGACTTTGAAACAGTCTAATAATCATCGAGTCTCTTTTATATATTTTCTTATTTTTCGTTTTATTTTTTCATATGGATCTACTCTCTATTGTTAAAAGTCAATGCACATTTCGGTGTGTTAAATGCACATTTGTTGCTGATCAGAGTTGGTTGCACTTCAGGCAATCAATTGTGGTTGAAAAAATGGACATGGTCTAATGCGCCTTAAGTAGAAACTTATTGTTTTTGAGTCGTACCATAGACCTGTCGCACTCTAGACTTATTGGTCACTCATTTGTTTAAAAAATTAATGATTTTAAAAAAATAAATTTTAAGAGCATACCCATCATAATAAATAACGGAAAAATAAGCCTCAAATAATAAGTATTAAAAAAATTGGAACGAAATAACAAGTATCGAAAAAACCATAATAACAAATATTGAAAAATGAATTTTAAGAGTATTCTCCTAATAATAAATATTATAAAATATTGAGCCTCTAATAACAAGTATTGAAAAAATTAGGCCCTAAATAACTAGTATTGAAAAAAATTAAAATTTTAATAATAAAAACTAGAAGAATAAATTATCATTAAAATCTCTATGGTCCTGAAACTCATTAATCTCTAGACTAAATAAATTTTAACTGTTTTTATATTTAATTAGAAAGGGTGAATTCTATTAATAAATAATTAAATTTTAAAAATTTATTTATATACTTTAGTTATGGAGAATTGGCCTCGGACATGTGCTCTTCTTGCTCGCCCTCAAAGTCGGTCGTGACTATAGCATCATCAAAGAAACCGTGAGTTATTAATATTTGGGTGCATTGGGTAAGGCATATTATACTCTCAAAAAGAGACGCTAGTTCAATTTTTAAAAACAATATTATTAGGAATGACAGCCTCACACCTCAAATATGGAGAATAAAACAGACATACATATTAAAAAAACAAACCGTGAGTTTATCATCTTCTTAGGAAACATTAAGTTATGTCATAATAATATGAGTTTTTTTTTACGTTTTCATACCCATCTCCGTATCTGCTATTTATTTAGAGAAAACTATATATTTAGTATCCAACTATGCTCGTGTTATTGTTTTGGTACCTCAACTATTGTTTTTAGTAAAATAGTACCTAACGTTACGTTTTTGTTCTGTTTTGATACCCGACCATTAAAAATTAACGAAGATGATGACGCGGCTTAGTATAATCATAATTTTAGTCCAAAATACTTATATATATAACCAATTTAGTCCAAAATCCATCAATTTAAAACATCACCTTAATTTTGGGGGTAAAATTGTGAATTACATTCGACTGAAAGAAAAAAATGAGGAATTTATAATTTTAATCCAAAAATTAAAAAAATGTTTAAATTGATAAATTTTAGAATAAATTGATAGATTGTATAAGTTTTGGACTAAAATTATTATTAACCCAAATCACGTCACTATTTCCGTTAATTTTTAACGCCCGAATATCAAAACAAAACAAAAACATAACATTAAATCATTTTATTAAAAATAATAATTGAGATACCAAATCAATAATGCAGGTATAATTAAGTACTAAATATATAGTTTTCCCTTATGGTTAAAAGTCGATGCACATTTTGGGTGCATTAAATGCACATTTCATGCTGATCAGAGGTTGTTGCACCTCGGGCGATCAATTTTGGTTGAAAAGAATGGGAATGTACTAATCACTCATTTGTTCAGAAAATTAAGGACTTTATTTTTTAATAATAAATTATACGAAATATCACTGAATTTTAGGATATAGCTCAATTATATTATTAAATTAAAAAATAATATTATTATACTACTAAATTTAGTAAAATGTTCGATTATACTATTGGTCTTTAATAAAATGTTCAATTATAACACTGGACTTTAGTAAAATGTTCGATTATACCACTGAATTTTAATAAAGGTTTGATTATACCATTGCGTGATATAAACACTAAACCAAAACGACATTATTTTGGTATGGTTGTTTTGATGCCTCAGATAGCCCAAAACGGCCCAATGGCATAATTGAACCTTTCAAAGTTCAGTGATATAATCGGACTTTTTACTAAAGTTTAGTGGTATTTAGTTCAGTGATATAATCGACTTAGATCCTAAAATTCAGTGGTAATTCGTATAGTTTACGTTTTTAAAGAAAATTAAGAATCGAATTATATGTCATGTATTTATTAGGTGACAAATTTTTTTAACGATATTTAATAGTTCAATCTTAAGATAATAACGAAATAAAACGTTAGAAAATTATTTTGACTAAAATAAAATAAAATAAAACACCTAAATGAATAACATTATTATGACGCTTATTTTATAGTTAAGTCATACATTAAAGCAATTCCCTTGGTTAGCTGCTTCAATATGGTTTAGACGTAAGGTTGATAAGGTGCCTACCATTTTTGTCAATAATGTTACCAACAGTTGAAGTGTTCACTATCAGAGTAATATAGTACACCTGGACTTGGGCCTAATATAATTTGTAACCACTTATGTGATATGTAGGGCAGTTAGAGATCTAGGCCTCTATATATAGTCCAATAGGCATTGTATTTGGGTTAAGCTGGATTGTAAAATCTGTTATTCATAATAAAAACAGAATTACATTCTCTTCTAATTTCTTTTAATATTCTCCAAGTATCTTCGTTTTCCGCCATGGTGTCGGAGTCTTTTTCCGGCGTCTTCTCCGGTGATTCTGGCATCAGAGTGGGCGGTGCTGATAGCTAATAGTTCCTGTGTCAGTTGTTCGTCTCGATTTGGCAATGGTAGCATTTTTTCATTATCTGTAAAATAATACATTTCATTACCACTAATAATAGTAATAGTTTAATCCCCTCATTTGGCTAATGAGTAATTGGTGGTAAACACCTATAAAACTTCTTTAACATAATTTTTTTTCCTTTTAAGCAGATCAAATTTTATTAATTATATTTAATATCTCATATCGAGATTACATAATGAGAGGTCACTTAGAGGTGGCAAACAAATTGTTCGGGTTGGGTTCGTTTAGGGTCATTTCGGTTCGGGTCAGGATCAGTTTTGACTACATTCGGTTTCGGTTCAGTTTGGGTCAGATCTGGTCTGGTTCGGTTTTAATTCGAGTTTATAGTTATTCGGGTCAAGTTATATCGGTTCGGTTGTTTTTGGGTCGATTGATATCAGGTCGGGTATTTTCGGGTCGGTTGATTTCAGGTGGGTCAAGATCGGTTCAATATGAGATCGATATATTTCAGTCGAGTTTTCAAGCCGAATCAGTTTTTTACACCCATATATGGCTTTATAAAGCCAATGTATTCAACTTTTTGGTGAGTTGTGATACAGTTCACATCAAACATTTCTTTTATTCTTTTAATATATTTTCTTTATTTCGGGTTGCCTTCGGTTCGGATTGCTTTCGGTTCAGACAAAATCGGTTTGGGTCCATTCGGTTTGGTTGAAAATCGAATCGAATCCATATCGGTTCAACTAAAACTCAAGTCAATTTCAGTTCGATTCGGTTTGTTTCGAGTTTCAATTTATCGTGTTTTGATCGATATCAAGCCTCGAAAAAAGTAAAATTAGTTTGGTTCTCAGATCTCAGGTGATACAACCGACTCATGGAACACTACAATACAAACTAAACTCTCCTAAGGAAAACCTCCTCAACAATCAAAATTCGACACTAAAGATTTAGTGTCCCTCATATATAGATGGCAAACGAGTCTTTCAGTTTCGTTTCGCGCCATTTAGAGTCTGATATCGATCGATTTTGATTCGGTTCGATTTTAGTCTAGGTCTATGGTGATCGGGTCATAATGGGACGTTATTTCCGGTCCGATTGATTTCGAGTCAACATGAGATCAGTCGGTTTTAATCGTGTTTTTGAGTTGGGTTAGTTTTTTACACGCTATATATGGCTTTATAAAGTCAATACATTTGACTTTTTGCTAAGTTGCGCAGATGTTCACATCTCATCTTTCTTTATTTATTTTAATATCTTTTCTTTATTTCGAGTTGTCTTCGGTTTGAGTTGCTTTCAGTTTGGATCCATTCGGTTCGGTTAAAAATCGCTTCGAATTCATTTCAGTTCAATTAAAATTTGAATAAGTTGGGTTCGGTTTATTTTAAATTTTAGATCAAATTTTGGGTCATCATGTTATGATCGATATCGGGTCTCGAGTAGGGTAAATCGATTCGAGGCTCAGGTCTCGGGTCAAGTTTGCTAGATCTACTCATATGAATAAGATGCAAAGGTTAAATTTGCCAAAAAAATACAAATGTCATACATACCCTAAACGTGCCATATTAACTATGTTTAAACGTGTTATGTTGTATTTATTTAATATTAATATTATTACTAAATTAAATATTTAATATATTTTAATTTGAATGTTTCCAAAAGCATATTCTTCTTTCTTGTATGCATAGAAGTAAATAGTTATATGTGTAACAAGAGTATTAACAAAAAAATATTAAAAATATCAAAAGAATCTATATGTTTATCTATCTATAAAAGCATGAGTTTGAAAAAAAATGGATTGAAAAAATATCTTTTGATTTTTTATATTATATGAAAAATATCTAATGCATTGGTGGTGAAAATGAAAAGTTTCTACAAGTGTCTCAGTTTTAAACTTTAGGATCTAATTTAGGGGTTTAAGTCTAGGTGTATAAAATTGGTTTAAGTCTAGGTGTATAAAATTTAAGTTGTATGGTTAGAATTTAAGGTTTAGAGGTTGGGGTTTAGGTTTTAGGGTAATATAGTTAGAGGTTTAGGTTTTAACCTATAAATCTTAAATTCTAACCACACTCTCTAAATTTAAAACTCACATACTTAAACCCCTAAACATTAAACCCTAAACAGAATCTCTAAACCCTACAAATAAGATGCTTAGAGAAACTTTTTATTTACACTTCCTGTGCATGAAATAATTACTCTTATATATATGGACATTTTAATTTTTAGATAATTAACATTTTAGATAGAATTCTTTCGTGATTGAAATACCAATTTAACTTTTAAATAATTTCCGATTAATCTATTCGGAAAAAAATCAGATTAAGTGTTGGAGTATGAAACATTTTTTATATCAGATTAATCATAAAAGGGGGCATATGATACAAGCATATTTGAATATGTTATGGTATGTAAATAAAGTATGCGATAAGTTATATGATGCATAGTGTACCCTAAAATCTCTGCATTTAAAATAATTGATAAGAGTGCTAGCCAAGGGGATTGGAACTGTGACCCTTGGCTCGGCAAACTTAAGCCTTAACCATTTGGGTTAAAGTTGAATTTTAGATAGGTATTACACCCATTTACTAATAAAACGTATATAATAATCTGATCCAAAATAAATAAATTTGAACCAACCCCCACCTGACATAATTAATGCCCTAATATGAAAATATCAAGACATTTTTCTCTCAAACTCTCCACTTTTTCAAATCCATCCACCGTCCCGATCTCTGTCACCGTCCAACCGTGGTGTGCATCGCCGCCACCAATCGGAGCACCGTCGCACCCCGACCCCAGCCCCATTCTCCACTCGCGGTGAATGGCCGCCGTTCGCCGTGGAGATTTACTCAATGGATTGTTGGAAAACCCTAGATCACATCTTTATTTTCTGTACTTTCCAACGTTGTTCAGCGTCGTGGCGTGAATTTGAGGCTACCGTCATCATCCTCGTGCCAAGGCAAGCATAACCCTGGTGGCCGATCATCAGTACCTCGCCCTTAAGGGTCTTATTGGAGCTATGTTGATTTCGGGTGTTTTCCCTCTGTTTTGGTAAGTTTGGAAAGTATTCTGGCCTGATTTCGAGTTACAAATATAATGGTTGTATTGTTGGTCGGTCGCCGTGGAGATCTACTCAAAGGATCGTCAAAAAACCTTAGATCATATCTCTATTTTCTACACTTTCTGTCGTTGTCTGGCGTCGTGGCGTGAATCTGAGGCCACCATCATCATCCTTGTGCCAAGGCAAGCATAACCCTGGTGGCCAATCATCGTTACCTTGCCATTAAGGGTATCGTCGGAGTTATGTTGATTTTACGCATTTTCCTCCATTTTGGTAAGTTTCGTAAGTATTCCGGCCTGATTTCGAGTAACAAATATAATGGTTGTATTGTGGAGATCATTTTTGTCCTTATTCCGGTAAAAGTGTGCCATTTGGGAGTTTTCGACGAGACGTCGGTGAGATTAGGTTTAGGTAAGTGGGTCGGGTTGTATTCGGCCCAAACCCGACCCAAGCCTGACCCAAATTGTTTCTGCCAGACCCGGACCGAGTCAACCCATTTGAGTTAGCCCAACCGAGTCAACTCGTCCAAGTAAACATGTTTGAGTCAACTCTGTTGACTTTGACGGTTGACTTTGACAATTGGCTTTGAAGTCATGAGTCCGTTTTTGAAGTCTGTTTCGTGAAATTCTAACCTAAAAGCCTTTAAATCTGACCTTGAACCCGAGCATGAATATGTATTAAATTATTTCTTTTTAGAGAGCTTATGTTAAATAAAGAACTTATGTGAATATTAATTGTTTAAAAGTACTTGAGATTCACCTGACCATTCGTCTGCTCAGCCCAACTCTTCTCAATTCGCTCACCAGTGCGCACCCGTAGTTACTCGTATGATCTTAGAAACTCAGTGAATTTATTATATTACAATTTAATCTCTTGTAGTAACCCTACTCCATTATGATCTAGGATTTAGCACCGCTGTAGAGCGTAAGAAGGCAGATGCTCGGTAGACTCTTCTGACCAGCTTTCGAGGTGTGTTCCTTGTGTGCTAAATTACGATTTTAAATATATTTTCTCATATGATTATGTGCATATGAATATTTTTCTCTAATTGAAAGCATGAATAATTTTATATGATTTGAATGTCCTATCTGTTTTGAAAACATGATATTATTATCTTGTTGAATGTATACCTTATCTGCATTGAAAGTATACCCATATGTCTGATTTGAAAGCATGATCTCTAGTTATCATTTTTCTGTTATAAAACATATGTCTGCCATATGATTCATGATAGTGATGTCTGCTATACAAACACTGATATTTATCTGGGGTATACTATTGGGGATATGTTATGAAGTCTTTGCAGGTTCAGCCCTAGTCCACCTGGTAATTCCTTATGGACCCAAGGTCTCTCTTTGGGTAGGTTCCAACGCTTCAGCTCGGGTAATTCCTTATGGACCTAAGGCAACCCCTTAGGTTGGCTCCTACGCCTATTGGGCCTAGGGTAAGTCCTTATGGATACAGTTTTGTGGAACTGCATAACGGTGTACAGTTGGAGGGTAGTTAAGTATAAATAAAACTGTAATTGCCCTTGAAACATGTTTTACTGAATGATTTATACATGTCTGAACTATTATATGTTTTATTTGCTCTTATGAGAACACATTAAGCTTCCTAGCTCATACCCTCAAATCTTTCCCTTTTAGATGTTGGAGTATGCCCAAAGACCAATTATGAGATGGTTGTAAAAGACATACTTATTTTATCTTGTTTATTAATAAGAAGCCATTATTATTATTTTAGTCTTATTCTGTGTATTTATAAATAAACTAAATTATAATAAAGTCCTTAGAATAATATAGTTATTCTTGAATGTCCTTAGTTGAGAATTATTGTGGGCTTGGATAACAATAATGTATTAAGACTAATATGTAGTTGATTGATGACAAAGTATTGTCATTGACATGGAGATGTCAAAATCAATACATAAGTATGTGTTAGGGAACGACATACTAGACTGACCCGCTATGAACATGTTTCTTGGATTATTATGTGACAGTCACAATATAGCTCATGATGATAACTACATGTATGATCCTCATACTTGAGATCATCATTATTTCAACATCGTGAGTGACATATTTTGATACGGTCAAACATGTGTCGTAACTAACTACACTATAAAGATTGATATTGGATATGTCACAATCCATGTAGCGAAATATGGTTGATCAATATAGGATTTGTCGCTCTTACATAAAAGGAGTAATATCACAGGTCACTTGATTGAGTGAGACTAGAAAATGCATGGCCATGCTTAAATGAATTGATATGGGATATCATAGTTATTCGTTTATAATAGTCCACTCAAGATATCAAGAAATATTAGATGGACTATACAAGTGTGACTAATTCATGACTTGTGTCCGATCTAGATATGAGAACAAAAGAATGAAATGCATAAAAGAAGTTAATCACGGAAAAAGGTTAAATCGAACCATGATTTCATGTAACTTAGGTAGCAATGATGTATTGCTAGATGCCACTCATTGCTTGTAATATTAGAATTGTTGTGGATATTGCTGCTAACGTTACATGAACCTACAAGGGTCACACCCTATGATTGAAACGAACAAATATCGACTAAATAGCATGTGCACAAACTTGTTGTACATGTAATTAGTAAGAAACCGAAATTGTTATATAATGGATAATTTCGGTTTTATACATATATTAATATTTGATAATTTATTGTAATTATCAAATACTATATATATCTCTAAAAGAAACCTAATTAAAATAGAATCAAATTCTACATATTTAATTATATCCGGTTAAATATATTGTATATTTAAAGAATCCAAATTTAATTAGAATTAGGTTTTTGAATGCTATATAAAGGTATAAGGTCTAGCAGCCAAAATATGCCTTTTTTTTAAAATTCTCTCTAACAGTTAGAGAAGAGAAAAATTGTTCGTTTTATTCGAGTGGACTGCGTAAAGGTCAGAACGCTGCTGTGACAACTCGGATTCGATTTGGATTCTCCTATACTCGTTGCGGATTTCCAGATTGGTTGAGGTAATGTTTTTCATCCTTTATCACCCCGAATTTGTCCCTTGTACATGGATCATTGGTGGATTACACCAGATAATTTTACTGCTCCGCCATGGGGTGTATCGTCATTTCCCAACATCAGATACTTTTGGATATGCCTCCTAGACTTGGCACTTGGAAGATCGACACATTCAGTACACTTTTTTTTTGTAATGTTTCTATCCGCCATATTGTCTTTATTTAGGTGACATGAGCCTATATTTTGATATTGCATGGTTTACTATTTTCCCTATGTGTCATTATTTTGTAACTAAATTCTAATATGGTATATCTAATTATCTTAACTTATCTATGCATGGTTTAAAATTCTTATTTGATTTAGACTCGCTATCTTTAAATATTTTCATGTGAAGTTTTAGTATGGAATGTAACCTCCTAGAATTACATAAAATACATAGGCAAGTCTATGGGGTTAAACATAGAACTTATGATATGTGTGAATATGCAAGTATGTTTCATGAAATGGCCTTAATGGCACCTACATGGCTAAATCAAGCAAATACATGCTAAAATGTTCATGGGCATGATATATGGTTAGTTCAATATGTTAGAAATATGGTGCATAAGTTTAAGATTGTTTGGACATGATTCGGTTAAGTATTGAATCAAAAAGGTAAGTGAAATCTGCAACTTGGTGCAGGGCGTACAAGCACTATATTTGGTTTGTACCAATACAGCCAGGCTAAAAAAGACTTACTAGTACGAAGTGTACTGATACGGTCGACTGTATCGGTGTCAAAATTGATTACTGAAATATTTGTGTTCATGGTGTACCGATACGATACCTCAACATATCGGTATGAACTCTCGTACCGGTACCAAAAAAATGTTACTAAAATTTGAGAATATGTAAGTGTACCGGTATGACCACCTTTGGGTACCGGTACGGATGGTAGTTATAAACGTTTAGGATCCTGTTTTCAAACCTTGCATCCTAGTTTTAAATGATTAACATGCTAATTGGATAAGCTCTAGACCTCTAATTGCGTTGAAAATTTGCAGATAAGTTCTTCAAGGAATAAATTACAAGTATGTAGCCTTAAATTTTGAAATGTCATAAGTTCCTAAAATTTGCAATATAGTTTCTAAACTTCAAATTTCTTACAAAATGACCCATAGTCATGAAAACAAGATTTGGTATGACTTGGCATGACTACTTGTATGGCATGTATGACAAGAAACTTGTGTTTTCCTTATGTTTACATGAATAATGTATGATTTATGAAACTGTATGCTTTGATTCGGTTTTATGGTAACGTTTCCGACTTGGTTTTCTTTTAGATTGGGTACGGAGTATTATAATACTTGTTAATAGGGACTCAATTTTTTTCAATATTTTTATTAGGGACTTACTCTTAAAATTTAATTTTTTATAATATTTGTTATTAGTGGGTCCAATTTTTTTCAGTACTTGTTATTAGGGGCCTAATTTTTTCTAATATTTATTATTAGAGACATACTTTAAAATTTTATTTTTCTTTAAAGTAGTTGTTATTAGAGAATCAATTTTCTTTTAATACTTATTATAGGGGTTTACTTTTAAAATTAAAGTTTTTTTTTCAAAACTTATTATTAAGGGCCTAATTTTTTGGTTCTCTTTGGGCCATTAAAATCTCAAGAACGGGCTTGCTAGTACGAAAATGGAATATAGCCCCTTTCAAATTAGAAAAATTGATGTTGAACTAGATTCATAAAGTTTGATTTGGTTGTATCTATTCAATATGGTCTTACTTCTAGCCAATAATATTTTTTTCCGAAATTAGAAACCATGGAAGATATTACAAATGCAAGGCATCAAAAAGATAAGAAAAAAGAAGACTAGTCCACTAAAAGTCTCATACAAATGTGCAAAGAAAAGTAAAACACTTCCATAGAGATTAACATACCAGCAAATCCCAGAAACCTTCATAAATTTTCTTGTCACTAGCCAAACAAGACGTACAAAATAAAAAGGAGTGATGAGTGAATCAAACTATCAGACAGATTGTTCCGCTACACAGTTTTGATTACATCAGCTAACAAACCATCAAACAAGTGGGGATCAAACTTTTCTCTGTCCGCTGACAGAATTAAATTAGAAAACTAAAGCCGTGATGATCTCTATAAGAGCACTAAACGACCATTAAGGTATGTTGAAATCATGTCAAACGATAGATGAAACGAACTACAAAAGTCAATGAAAAGCGTACCACAAATTCAGAGAAAACATGTGCCACAAGAGTAGAGATTCTTATTAAAATTGAGAAAACAAAACATGAAAAAAAAATGAAAAAAAAGATTACCGACGGTCAATGACCAACACTAAGGCTGGTACTACCGTGGGCGAAAGCTAAAGATGAAAAAAAATAGAAAAGTTCAGGGGGTTTCATATGGTAGAATTGGCCCTTAACATTTGTCAAATTTTCAATTGACCCCTTAAGTTTTTCTTACAATGTTATTTTTTTGCTAATATGTATGTCTGTCTTACGGTTCATGTTCGGGGTGCGAGGCTGCCCCTGCCAACAATGTCATCTTCAAGATTTGAACTCACGTTCGGGGTGCGAGGCTGAACCCTTATCAATGTACCCAACCATTGTTGGTTCTTATAATGTTATTTTTATGATATTCAAATGACAAACAACCTTTTTACTGATGTATTACGGAGCATATTTTGTGTGTATATTGCTGACATGACATTATTTTCCATTGTAAATTACCGCAAAATTGAAGAAATTATATCATGGGTCATTCCTGTTACGTCATTTATGAGACCAGCCAATAAAAATTACCCATGTCATTATTTATTCCATGTCAAAATTTTACCAAGTGAATCTTCACTTGGTAAAAACTGTTTTTAAAATTGATTTACAGTAAATATGAGTGAAGATTCACTTGGTAAAATATGGTATGGAAAAAATAATAAGATAGGTGATTTTTATTGGTTGGTCCCATGGATGATGTGACGAGAATGACCCATGATATAATTTTAGCAAAATTAATTGACAAATAATTTTAAAATTATAAAAACTTAATAAAGTCACTAAACATTTTGGTTTAAAAATGTATGAGTTATTATATCATCCACGCTCTGATTTTTTTTTCCACAAGCCTAAATTCATCTTAAAAATTTAAATTTAAATCCATAACCTTAAAATCTTAAATCTTAAATTTTAACCATAAACTTTAAATTTTAATCCCTATACTCTAAACCCTAAACTAACAACCTCAATCTAAATTGATTTTTTATGGAAAAGTTTTTTTTTTCCATTGTCATTGAATGATACAAGTTTCAATATAAAAGGAGGTCATTATTTCATACATAGGTGACTTATTTTTAGGGTTTGAAGATTAGATGTTTAGAATTGATGGGCAATATTTAGAATTTAAAGTTTGGGTTTAAATTTAGGGTTTATATGTCAAAATCTAAATCTCTAACTATATCACCTTAAACTCTAAAACGTAACCTCACAACTCTAAATTATAACCTAAAACCTTAATTCTAACAACAACCTCTAAATTCTAAGCCTTTAACCTCTAAACTCTAAATTTTAACCATAAATTTTAAAATTAAAGCAAGAAATTTTTTGTTTTCACCGTATAGGCATGGAATATAAATGTTATAAACATTTTGATTCGGTAACAAATACAAATTTCTTGTGTTTAAATCCCGAGGATCCAAGTGAAAAGAAAAATGATTCCACTTTATTAAAATAATAATTATTTGTCGTCCATTTTCTAAATGAAACTTTAATGGAAACTGGGTAGGATTAAGGTTAAGTATTTGATCGAGTGAGTCGAGATAAATTTTTTAAATTATTTGAGTTTATAAATCATATTTTATAATTTTAATGTATTTAATTTTTTCCGAATCCAATCGAATTTAGAAATACGAGTCAAGTTTTTGAGTTTATGTAGAAATTAAATTGTAATTATTTATAATGTTATAATGCATATTCATTTCAATTTAAACGAATTTCTATATTTATATATGTCATACATATATGTTCACGTGTGATATTCATAATATATCAGGCAAAATTGACATATTCGACTCGGACTTGGAAATTGATCAACTAATTACTAAAAATTTTAAGTCATTTTTTAGTCAAAACAAGTCATTTTTTGCGTTGAGTCGAATAATTCAGTTTTTTCGAGTCCAGTCGAGCTTTGCCCACCCCTAAATCGAACAATAACTTCTTGTTGGGCTAGGTGGGCCAGAAACTTACATTAAACTCTTTTTTTTTTTTGAAAATTTTAGTTAGGGTCACTTAATTTTTAATTAAATCTCATTTTTTTGAGAAAAACTAATTAGGTCTCCTAAATTTTCTGATAGACTCTTAAATTTTTGTGAAATTTTAATTAAACCCTCTAAACTATGTTAGCATTATCCTCACACACTTTAATATGTTTGTTAGGTGTTCCATAATAATAATATATTGAGCAATGATAAAATTTGAGAATTATTCATAGAATTCAAATTTTCCTTTTTATTTGGACTTTGCCTTTTTCTGTGGAAAAAACTAAAAGATAATATAAATTAACAAGTAGGTTGGTGTGAAAAAAAAAACGAGGCAACCATGGAAGTTTCACGTGACAGAAATCAATAGAAAAAAATAAAAAAATATATATATATAGCTTGAACCCTAAATCCACTTGTGAGAGAACCTTTTCATTTGTGAAAAAATAAATTTAAAATAAATTAATATTATTTTTAATTTATATAGTTAATTAATAAAAAGTATAACTATTAAAAATAAATTAAAATGAAATATGAAAACATAAATAAGGAAATCAAACATTACTGCATACCGACATCCCACCGAGCCAAAGAAAAAAGAAGTGGGTAGTTGGCAAATTCTAAAGACAGCACTTGGATCATGTAGCTTTATTTATTTTTATGTGTGTATAGATGTTCTTAAAACATTGTTTTAAATGCTGATTTAACCCTTAATCAAAAGTCAAAAGTTGTTAGATTTACGAATTAATCGAGTAGTTAGAGGCTTAAGAGGGTTGATTGCTCACGTAACTTCGTCTTAATGTTTGAAAGTCGAGTTCTTATTCATATTTTGATATGAGATTCAAGTTTTAAGATTGTGTGGGTTGGTGTCCAAAAACAACAAACAAAGGAATTTCGACACGTAAACATTTATATCAACCCAAGATTCAATGGTTAATAAATAAATTGTTCAAATTGTGTGTTGGTACTCTAAGATTCATCGTTCGAGTTTCCACGTAAATCATGTTTTAAATATAAATGGATAATGGATCGATACAAGGTGTCTCAGGTATTTTTGAAGTACTGAGCAAAAATTTAAAAATTTGATTTTTATAGAACAAAAAATATATTATTTTACTTTAAATAATTAATTTAATATTTTATTATTAAACTATAGAAATATTATTAAATTTTGTCAAACGCATTATTTTTTATTATTTTGTTTAGAAAATACCTTAAATACAACTAAAATAATGGAAAAATATTCAATACACTAACGTTATAAAAAGTTTTTAACTATAAACACTAAATTCTAAACCCCTAAATAAGGTTGTAAACGAACCAAACATTCAGCGAACCGTTCGACGGAAAGTTCGTTTATGTTCGTTTATTTATTAAACGAACAAACATGAACAATATTTTCTGTTCGTTTAAGTTTCTGTTCGTTTACGTTCGTGAACGCTCGGTAATTCGTTCGTTTAAATTTATTCTCATATATCCATTTATATTTATTATTTTTCATAATAAAAGTATTATATTTAAAAAAATTTAAAAATATATATTACAAATATGAAATAAAAAGAAAAAATTAAACAAATATTCAATGTACGAGACTTCAGATTTCTTAAGAAAAAATAAACAATACTCAATGTTCGTTCACGTTCGTTTGTGTTCGTTTATTATATTAACAAACGAACACGAACAATATATTATGTTCGTTTAGTTGTTTGTGTTCGTTCATTTGTTTCCTTAAAATTAAACAAATGAACATGAACATACCCTCGTTCGTGTTCGTTCAGTTCGTTTACAGGCCTGCCCCTAAACATAAACTCTAAATTCTAAACTAACTCCCTAACATTGAACTAGCTTGTTTTTAGGGATTGTTTTTTAATACACTAACAATAAAAAATATTTTTTACAAGCAGATTAAATTAAGGAAAAATATCTTATTCATTGCAAGTGAAAACGAAAATTTTCACAAGGGTCATTTATTTTAGGGTTTAAGTACTGGGTTAGATTTAGAGTTTAGGGGTTTAAGCGTAGAGGTTTAGAATTTATGGTTTATGGTTAGAATTTATGGTGTAGGGTTAGAATTTAGGTTTATAGGTTAGGGTTTAGTTTTTAGGATAATATGGTTAGAGATTTAGGTTTTAAACTTATAAATTCTAATTTTTAACCCTAAATCTTAAATTCTAACCACACTCTCAAATTCAAAACTCCTACGCTTAAACCCCTAAACATTAAATCATAATTAAAGTCACAAACCCTAAAACTGAAGCTCATGTGAAAACTTTTTGTTTTCACCTCCTGTGCATGAAATAATTACCCTTAAATTAATAGATTAAAGAGATAGTTACACTGACGGTGGAAAAAAGTTTTCACAAGCTGGTTAAATTTAGGGGTAGGAATTTAGTTTAGGATGTAGAGTTTAGATTTTTAGAATTTAGAGTTAGACTTAAGATTTAGAATTTAAGGTTACAATCTAAAGTCCGAACATTGTTACCCTAAACCTTAAATTATAAACTTCTAAACTCTAATCCCTAAATTTAACCACTTTGTGAAACTTTTTCCACCATCAGTGTATTGAATAATTTTCTAAAACAATAAGAGACAACTACTAACGTACAAAATTATTATTTGAAAAATCTTGTCCGAAAAATTTTCTCGAAACAAATTCGTTAATCAAATCTTTTGAATTGGTCTAAATTGATGATACAATTTGATGTGCGTGGAAAATAACAAATTTACTTGAGTTGAAATCGCGTATGTCACAAGTTTACTTCGTTAGACTTGATAGAATGAGATTTTAAAAAGGAGGTAAAACTTTGGGATTACAGATAAAAACAGTGTTCTTTTGAAAAGTGGAGCTAAGCAAAGTGGTGATTTTTTTTTGAAAATTTTTATTTAGAAGAAAAAAAATTATTTTTAATAAATATTAAACTTACAATTTATAAGTTGAAAAAATGAAAGAGTCAACGGAGAAAAAAATGAATATTTATCGGATTTTGCACAGTGGATATATAAACGAAATTAAGAAAAACGTACCTCGAATTACTCGGTTACAAAATGAACCCTAACACTTTAAAATTCGTGTACTTTTGATGATAGACGACTCTAACGTACGGGTTAATCTAATGTGACATTAACTGAAAAATTTATAAGATATAAAAATAAAAATAAAAAATATTATATTTTTTGATAATATTTTAAGTTAATAATTAAGTATCAAAATTTAGTTTTAAGTATCGGCATTTATAGCTTCTGATAATATTTTAAGTTTTTATAAGTATCTAAATTTGTCTCTAAATATTGATACTGTCGTAAAAGACACCAATCTAAAATATTATAAAAAATATAATATTTTTAATTTTAAATTAATTATTTTATATTATTTTCGATTAATGTCGTACCGTAATCATAGCGCAGACTTACCCAAAAAGATGGTCCAATTGATAGCAACGAATTCGGTTTCCTTTTTCCGGGTTTTACCTACCAGACTCGTAGCCGTTTAAATATTCAATCTCATACCCGTTTTCGGAGACCAAAAACTCGAAAAGGCCAAAACACCCCTCGTGTCTCCGCCCCATTTTCCGCGGTTGCCGGTTCATCCTTGTTGGCTGCGTAGCCAAAGAGATTCCCTCTCTGCTAAACACGCCATGATTTCTCATCCTTCTCTCCATCGATCTCTTCCTAACCCCTCTCTTTCCCTTCTTTCCTCTTCTTCCCCACCTCTCCTCCAATCCCTTTCTTTCATTCCAAAAACACCCACAAAACCCATACTTGTCCACTCCTGTAAACCACTCCGTGTCAAATGTTGCTCCGCCACTCCCGCTTCCGAATTCGACCCATGCGATGCCCGACCCGTTTCCCCCCTCAAGATTGCCGTCATTGGTTTCGGCAACTACGGCCAATTCCTTGCTAAGTCTCTCGTTTCTCAGGGTCATAAAGTTTTAGCCCACTCGAGATCCGACTATTTCCATATAGCCAAAAAGATGGGAGTTTACTTCTTTTCGAATCCAGACGACTTATGTGAGCAACACCCAGATGTTATTCTCCTTTGTACTTCGATTATCTCGACCGAACGGGTTCTAAAAACTCTTCCTTTACAGAGACTGAAACGGTCCACATTGTTTGTCGATGTTTTATCCGTCAAGGAGTTCGCTAGGAACCTGCTCCTCGATGTCTTGCCTGCTGATTTCGACATCATTTGTTCGCATCCCATGTTCGGACCACAAAGCGCCAGACAAAGCTGGAAAGACCTCTTCTTTGTCTACGAGAAGGTCAGAATCGGGAATGAATCTTCCAGGGTTCAAAGGTGTGAACAATTTCTCGAAATATTTCGAAATGAAGGGTGTAAAATGGTGGAAATGAGCTGCCAGGAGCACGACAAATTTGCGGCGGGGTCACAGTTTATGACACACACGGTTGGGAGAGTGTTGGACATGTTGGGGTTGGAGTCAACGCCGATCAATACGAAGGGTTATGAGGCTTTATTGAATTTGGTGGAGAATACTTGCGGGGATAGCTTTGATTTGTACTATGGGTTGTTTCTGTATAATAAGAGTGCTTTGGAGATGGTGGAGAAGTTAGATTTGGCCTTTGATGCTTTGAGGAATGAGCTTTTTGGCAGGCTGCATCAGGTTGTGAGGAAACAGTTGTTTGAGAAAGGAGAGAAGGTAAAGAGTCTGAATGGTAGAAGTTACCAAAATGGTGTTGCATCGGCTTTAAGCTCAAATGCTCTGAGGTATTTCTAGGATTTCACTTTTGTTTCTTTAATTGTTGGTTCAATTCAACATGCATGACATAGATAGTAGCTATTCATTTAGCTTTAAAATGCTCAAGACGTCCTATATCAATTGAAGGTGAATATGGAAAATCACAAAGAATTTAGAATCTTTCTTGGTTTTACAGTCTGTTTATGCTTAATGCTTTCGTATTGACAGTTGTTTATTGAATTTGTAGAATTTGGATAGAAATAGGTATTAAATCATTTTCTCATATAGTGATTGTAGTAAATGTGGCTATAGAAGTACTTATTATTAAACTTGTCAAAGGCACAAAGCACACTCCAGGTCTTTAAACCCTTATATTGCTTCATGCACAAGGTGCAAAAAAAGCTAGCTATATATGTGAATTTTTGTAACATATATAATTATGTATGGATATAAAAAGCTTAATATATATAATAAACTCTAAAGTGGAGTCTAGTTTATCTACAAACCATGCAATTTTTTATTGGTAAATATGCATAATTTCCTTATGGTCAATGTTTGTTGCTGAATGTTCAAATATTACAGTTCAAATATTACAGTGTAGAGTTTGATAGTATAGTTTTCTTACAAGTAGAGTTGTATCAAATGAAAAGAAAAAAGTGAATAAAAGAAATTAAAGAGCAACTCAATCAGCGGGCTTTTTCTATGCTTACCGCCTTACAAAAAAGCACGCCTAGGCGCCTAATCAAACGGGCCTGGCCTGAAGTGGTCTGGCGCGCTTTTGTTGAATAATGCTAAGACGCAAGGCGCACGTGCGCCTAGGCACATGCCTTGATAACACTTTATTAAGCTCATGGACTGAATTGCTAGGAATTAAGGATTTCATTTTTTTTCTTCCTTGACATGTTTAATTCCATATTTAATTCATAACAGTTTGTGATGTTTACAATAGATCTAGGATGAGCAGACCTTTAAAACTGCTTGGGAGAAAGTAAGTTGGGATTACTGTGATGCAAGTTGTTTAACATATTTACGGTCTTTTACTGGAACTTTCAGATCTCAAGATATTATACCCTATGAATTCAAAGGCAAGATTTCTGAAAGCGTTGATGACAGTTCAAAGCTAAAGATTGCGATTGTTGGATTTGGAAATTTTGGCCAGTTCCTTGCAAAAACTTTGGCTTGCCAGGGCCACTCAATTTTAGCCTATTCACGAACTGATTACAGGGATGCAGCTAAAAAATTGGGGGTTTCTTTCTTCTCTGATGCTAATGACCTCTGTGAAGAGCATCCAGAAGTTATTCTTTTGTGCACCTCTATTCTTTCTACTGAAAAAGTTCTCAAGTCAATGCCCTTTCAGAGATTGAAGAGAAGTACTTTGTTTGTTGATGTACTATCAGTGAAGGAGTTTCCAATGAATTTATTTATTCAACATTTACCGCCAGAGTTTGATATTCTATGTACGCACCCCATGTTTGGACCCGAAAGTGGTAAAAATGGATGGAATGGGCTTCCTTTCGTTTTTGATAAGGTGAGGATTGGACATGATGAAAGACGAGTAGCTCGGTGTAATAGGTTCCTTGATATTTTTGCCCGAGAAGGATGCCAAATGGTGGAAATGACTTGTGCAGAACATGATCGACATGCGGCAGGTTCACAGTTCATCACCCATACGATGGGAAGGGTTTTGGAGAAGCTACAATTGGACTCGACACCAATTAACACAAAAGGTTATGAGACTTTGTTGAAGTTGGTGGAGAATACATCTGGAGACAGCTTCGATCTTTATTATGGGTTGTTCATGTACAATGTAAATGCAATGGAACAACTTGAGAGAATGGATTTTGCCTTTGAGACATTGAAGAAGCAGCTCTTTGGTAGATTGCATGGTGTTCTTCGGAAGGAACTGTTTGAAAATTCAGAAAAGCTCAAGGTATTGCAGGAGAAATCAGTTAAGCAAAATGGTGCACTTTCATCTTCTCCAGAGATTGTTAAAATCAGATAGGTCTATGTTTTTGTTTTATCCGTAAGTTGTATGGTTAATCATCCTTTATCTCATTGCCCATTCAATATATATTTCATTTTCAAAAGATCAAAAGGCTTTTGAAGCCAAAAGTTCTGAAATCAAGGCTTGTGTTGATTGATAAAAATCATGCTTGTAATATGTAACTGTTGCGACTATTTTCATCCCATAAACTTGTAGTGTGTAACTTTTTTTCTCCGTTGCATCCAATTGCTTTATTTTAGTTTTGGTAATTAATGGATTTACTAGGACACAGATACTTTATGCACTATTGCAGTCGAATCTTTGTTGTTCTCGGCTATACTCTGAGTTGCTAAAAACAAATTCTGCCCCTTTAATTTCATCTTTTCCTGTCTCCCCCTTTTAATTAGCATAATTCTGATGGATACAATGTATACATGCATATGTTTATGTAGTTTTTATATATTTGTTAATTAGTTAATCTTTCTATCATCCTTATACTGATTTGGCAATGTTTACTTTTCTTGTGAAGGATTTTTCTTGATGTAATTTCTACATTATGGTGACTGGGTCTCCGGCTGCTCATAGTGGAACCAGCGGTCTGCCAACGTCATGCATGCCATTGTAGCTGTAAAAGTGATGGTTTCGTTTTCTTTTTAATTTGTTTCTAACTGTGGGAAGCAGTAAGGATGCCTAGAAGAGGTTCTGTTTCTGAATAAATAGAAGGAAATTATAGACCAGGAAAACAAACATGAGCATGAGATACAGAACATTAGGACAAGAAGAATTGTCGGAAGTTAGTAATGAAAGAAATGTTGGTGATCTGATTCCAATCGAGGCATGGCCCCAGGAATGTGATGTTTCACTCAAATTTTTGTCGACTTTATTTGATCCCCAGATTCTGAGTTATCCCTTTGCTAGAGGATATTGTTGGTAGAGGTGGCAAACGGGTCGTTCGGTCGGTTTCGGTTCGGATCGTTTCGGTTCGGTTCATTTCAGGTTTGTCTGTATTCGGTTTAAATTCGGGTCGGATCGGTTCGGGTCTGGTTTGGATTTTAGTTTGGTTCTATGATGATTCGGGTCAATTCGAGTATCAGATCGGTTGTCGGGTCAATATCAGATCGGTTGTCGGGTCAATATCGGATCGGATGTTTTCGAGTCGGGTCGATATCGGGTCGTTCGGATCGGGTCGGGTCAATCTTTAAAATTTTGGGCTAATTCGTTTTGAGTTGGATTTGGGTGTGAATCTAATCGTGTATATTATATAAAGAATTAATCATATATTCTTGTAAAAACATGTCTTTTTGTTTGATAATATTATCATTTAGATTTAATTTCAATCATTCAATGTTTCAAAATTAATCATCATTGATATTAATCATTTAACCTGAACATAACGAATCTCGATCCAATCCTATAACTATATTTTTTTTATTTCATATTCGATGCTGGTTTTTAGTATGATAGAATTTTTTTTTATATTTTTAAAATACACGTAAAAAAAGAGAGATAATTTTATGGGCATGGAATCAAACCTTAGACCATAATTGCACATATGATGCATTTTGAAATATTACCTAAAAATTTGACTCAAGTATATGTGTATATATATTATCAAATTTGACTAGAATATGTATATTAGAATTTTACTTTTCCCACCTACTTCCCCCCTTTCTTTGCAATTGACTATAATATGTATATTAGGATTTTACTTTTCCCTCCTATTTTTTTTATCAAATGTAGTGATTAATTAGTACTATTATAATACAAAAAGATAATAAAACATATATTATTTCGGGTTAAAATTGGGTTGATGTTCGGTTTAGATCGGTTTTGAGCAAATTAATTTCGGGTTACTTTCGATTCAGGTGAAAATTGGTTCGGGTGAAAATTAATTCGGGTCAAATCGGTTACGGGTCAATATCGGTTCTTCTAGAATTCGGATCGGTTTCGGTTCAGTTTATTTCGAGTTTCGGGTCACATTTGGGTCATCTTGTTCGGATCCATATCGGGTCTCGGTTCGGTTTTCGGTTCTTGGGTCAAATTTGGCAGGTCTAATTGTTGGTAGCAGTTTGTTTTGATTTTCTATTTATTCTTTGGAAGGGAAATGACTATTGTTGTATCATTAATTTTCTGTTACTTTAGCACTCCATTTTGTTGATTTTAGGATCTGTACCAAATAAGTTTCCACATTTCAGTCTGGTGATTATCATAATAAGAGAATCTACTGGTTCCACTGATTTATCTGATTCATTGCTAGTAGTTCAATCTCCAGCATGTCTTTTCACTCTAAAATACTTGCACAATGGATGTTTCTCTGCAAAAACTCGTCTAAATCAGCAATGCTCTTCTGAATCTTTGGGATTTTCAGTATTTCTTTAACTGTTGGTCATTAGCATTTCTAATCTTTTGCTATATCCTTAAAACTGGAGCTGTTAGAGGCATTTGGATCATTTTTTGGTGATAAGTACTTCAACTTCATGCATTATATATGGTGTAGAGTTGTAGCGATGTCCTTTTCGCAAAAAATTGTATTTTTATTATTTATTTATTTCGCGTGAGATTTTATAAAACCCGTGTTTTATTTAAAAATGGAGTCACCACCGGCCACTCAAGGTGGACCGGATACCGTAAAAACCAGAGATTTAAAATTGATGCGTTCGAGAGTCGGTTACGGATGGGAAATGATTAGCACCCCCACACCGCCCAAAATTGGTACTTTAATAATTACCGCTTTATTAATATTAATCTTTCCGGATTAAAGTGACGATTAAATTAAAATTTGGTTATAAATGCGAGTATATTTTAAAGGCCCCGTTACCCGAGAATAAACGCTCAACCACTATCACTACGCCTGATACTGGCCCCATTTACGCTCGGATAAAAGGGCACCGCATTGACAAAATATATATCCGTTATGCAAACTCAAAAAAACATGGCAAATATAAATAAATACATTGCGATAAAAATATAAATAAATGCTAACATAATAAAATACTAATATAACATAGATAAAATACTAATATAAAACATACATACATAACTATTAATTTAACACATAAATAAAAACAAATCTAACATAAATAAAATACTAATATAAAACATACATACATAAATATTAATCTAACTCATAAAAACAAATCTAACATAAATAAAATATTAATATAAAACATAAATTTAAAACATAATAAATACTAATCTAAAACATAGATAAACATACAAATTAAAAAACACAATTTTAAATTAACTACTACTTCATTAAATCATAAAAATTACAACATAAATAAAAAGGAAAGAAAATATACCTAACTAGGAGTTCGAATGACGAACCCCGACTGAACCCCACCGAGATCTACCACGACCCCTCCAAAAAATAACTAGATCGGATCCAAAATAGGACTCCGATCGAACCGGTTAGGACCGAGGACACTGCCCCGGTCCTTGGCTAGTCGAGAGCCAAGCTCTCTTATTAAGGCTTGCCACTACCGATTTATTGTCAATTCCCCTCCAATTGCATGCCTATTTATAGGCAATGTGAGGGGTGAGGTGGGTGACGTGGAGCCTTGTGCTCTACTCCCCTCCCCTCCCCTTCCTTTTTTTTATTATTATTTTCTTACTCTTTTTTTTTACTTTTTTATTTATTATTTTTTTAATTTTTTAAGATTAATAATATTATTATTACAATAATACTAAAAGTACTAAAAATCCGGACAAAAATGAGTGATTACAGTTGCCTCTCTTTGCTCATTGCTATGTAACAGGAATAGAGCAAAGACAAGAATAACCATTTTTGTCCGATCTGGCTGAACTTCTCTCCTTTTGACGCGTGTCTTCTTTCTTCGGTAGATATTATTTCTCTTCGGCGCAAGTCTTCTTTCTTGTCATGATTGATTCACCTTGTCACTTTTGGGGAAGCAAAACCTTCAAAATGGGGGGTTGTTTGTTGGGGAAGCCAAACCGAGTCCCACTTGCTACATTGTTGATAATAAGCTAATACCTAAAGAGAGTTCGACCCAGCTACAACACCGAAGAAGAGGCATTTGATCCAGATGCAACACTGACGAGGAGGCAAGACCGATGGGTGAAAGTTCTGATGTCTGATCCAGCTACAACTCTGACGAAGAGGCAAGATCAGAAAACTGACAACTTTTCCTTTTTTTCTTTTTGTTTATTTTTTTTTCGCTTTTGTTTCTTTTTTCACATTTTTTCTTTTTTCATTTTTTGATTATTTCTTCTTTTCTTTTTTTGATTATTTCTTCTTCTTTTTCTTCATTTTTTCAAGAAACAACATTGATAAAATTTGAAAATTAGTAAATTTTGACCAAGCTACAACACCGACGAAGAGGCATGGTCTAAAGTTTGTGATGTTGATCCAGCTACAACACCGACGAAGAGGCAAGACCGGAAGTTAGTGAATTTGGTTCAACTACAACACCGACGAGGAGGCAGAACCGACAGTTAAATTTGACCAAGCTACAACACCGACGAAGAGGCAAGGTCTGAAGATTTGATCCAGCTACGATACCGACGAAGAGGCAGGATCAGAGTGTTTTTTTGTGTGATCAAGCTACGACTCTGACGAAGAGGCGTGATCAGAATTTAGTTGAAAGCTCATTTTTTTCTTTTTTCTATGTTTCTTTGATTTTTTCTTCTTTTTTCTTTTTTTGATTTGTTTTCTAGCTACAACATTAATAAAGAAAACTTGAAAATTAGTAAAGTTGGATCTATTAATGGAGAAGCACAACATTAACTGGAACCCTACTACACCATCAGCGGATAAGTAGGACAACAACAACTGGGACCTAGCCACTCCATCAGCGGAGGACTGGATAGGATAATGACGACCTGGAACCGGCTACACCATCAACGGAGAGCAGGATCTGAGGGCGACGGGAGCTTGGACCCGGCCACTCCATCAGCGGAGGACTGGATTGGACAATGATGACTTGGAACCGGCTACACCATCAACGGAGAGCAAGATCTGAGGGCGACGGGAGCTTGGACCCAGCCACTCCATCAGCGGTGGACTGGATTGGACAATGACAACATGGAACCGGCTACACCATCAGAGGAGAGCAGGATCTGAGGGCGATGGGAGCTTGGACCCAGCCACTCCATCAGCGGAGGACTGGATTGGACAATGACAACCTGGAACCGGCTACACCATCAGCGGAGAGCAGGATCTGAGGATGACGGGCTTGTACCTAGCCACTCCATCAGCGGAGAGACTAGATCGGGCGATGAAATTTGATAAATTTTCTTTTGATTTTTTTCTTCTCTTTTTTTCATCATTTATTTTTTTCTTCTTTTTTTTTTTTTTAATTTTTTTGATTTTTTTCTTTCTTTCCTTCTTTTTTCTCTCTTTTTTCATTTTTTTAAGATACAACTAGAAAGTTAGTAAATTTTAACCAAGCTACAACACCGACGAGGAGGCATGTTCTAAAGTTAGTAATGTTGATCCAGCTACGACACCGACGAAGAGACAGGATCAAGAGTTAATGGATTTGGTCTAGCTACAATACCAACGAAGAGGCAAGACGGAGTTAGTGAATTTGGTTCAGCTACAACACCGACGAAGAGGTAGAACCGAAAGTTAGATTTGACCAAGCTATAACACTAACGAAGAGGCAAGGTCTGAAGATTTGATCTAGCTACAACTCTCACGAAGAGGCAGGATCGGTGGATGAAAACTCATTTTGATTTTTTGATTTTTTTTATTTTTTTCTTCTTTTTTTTTTTTTCTTTTTGATTGATTTTTTAGCTACAACTATAATAAAAAGGTAAATTTCGAGAACAATTTAGGTCTAGCTGCAACACCGTCGAAGAGGCAAGACCTGGAGAGGATTTGATCTGTCACACCACTGACAGAGAGACTAGATCAGCAAAATATGGGACCCACTACACCACCGATGGAGAGGTAGGACCGAACGGAAACTTTGATCTGCAACACCACCGATGGAGGCAAGATCTACATTAAGTTGGCGTACCACCACTAACGGATGCATGATTTGCAAAATGTTGAATTGTTGTGCTATTTAGGGTTTCAGTTTAGGGGAAGGGTGACGGCTAGGGGATTTATTTAGGGTAAGTGGAGGCTTAATATAAGCCTTAGATTCAACCCATTAATTTCCTTGTTGAAGATGTTTTCCTTCTTGAATCAAAATTCCTCTTTATCTTGAACTATTTTCCTACAATTCAAAGACAAATCAAATAAGGATTAAAATTAAAGATAAACTAATAAAAGAAAATAAATAAAGATGTATAAAGAAATTCTTAAACTTAAAAAGATAAATATGAAAGAAAGATGTAGTTTTAATCTTAAAGAAAATAAATCTATCCTAAAACAAAACAAATAATCAACAATGCTATTGATTAGCCAAATTTGTAGGATTAAACCGAGCAAGGAAATCAATACAAAGATCAGTCCAAGATGCTATTGATCCTAAGAGGTTCAGATAGAGATCTTGGGCCCAAAGAGATCACCAGACTTAGTCCGATCCGTGGGAGATTCTAGAAAGCATATCCATCCACTTTGACCTATGTAAACTTGCCTTGTATACATAGGATTTGTTACCATAGATAGATGGGAATATTCTCAGGATTGTACCATTGTGGTTGGTGGGCTTTGATCTTAGCCGTCGATGTAAATTTGTATAGACCATCGGATTAGGGGGAACTCAACTATAAATAGAGGCATTCCCCTCCTCATTTCATGTATCCAAGTTTCCAAGGAATAAATGCATTTACTCTAAATCCTCTGAGTGTTCTTGTGTTCTTTTCTTTGTTCTTGAGCGTTCTTTCGAAGTTCTTTTTCGCTCATCTCTTTAATCTTATTCGGCGTAGAACACTTTGCGTTTGTCGGTGCTTGGGAAGTTTGATCTTCCGAGAGGGTTGAAAAGGCTTACTTAGGCATTTGTCTTGAGTCACATCGCCTAAGGCCACACGGTGGGCTGGTTAGAACTCTAGCCACGTGACAGTTGGTATCAGAGCCTTGTTCGAGCGACGTAAGCTAGTTCGAGGCACGAAGCATCGAGTTGAGATGGCACCAAAGAAGGGAGAGAATGCTGCTGCGAGCCAGAAGGGTGTGGAGACCCATGCAGATAAAGGAAGTCGAGCAAACTCGAGGGACAAGTTGTCGGCGCTCGAGGAGAAGGTCACCAGGCTTGAGGGATCTATGAAAGATTCTGCGGAGCGACTCGACGTGGTGGATACACGGCTCGAGGAGCTGGATGACCATGGTGATCAGTCAGAGGGAAAGAGAGATGCTCTCGAAGCCATGTTGAAGGCATTGAGGGTGGAAATGGTGGATCTGAAGGCGGAAGTGATGGTTTATCAGGCTGTCATGTGGAACGGTGTGTTAACCACGACGACACCTAGACCAATGAAGGACATTTCTAAGTCAAGAAAGTTCAAGGGGAACCGGTCGACGAAAGATGTTGAGAACTTCATTTGGTGCATAAAGCGGTACTTCCGGGCAATGAGCATCACAGACGATGCCGAGAAGGTAAATACTGCTGTTGTTTACTTGACTGACGTTGCTTTGTTATGGTGGCGACGTAGGAGCCTTGATGAGAATAGTGGGGGCACGGGCGTTGGAACATGGGAGGAGTTCCAAGCGGAGTTCAAGCAGCAGTTTTGCCCAAGTAACACGGAGAAAGAAGCCAGGACCAAGTTTAGGAGGCTTCGACACGATGGATCTATTGCGGATTACATCCAAGAGTTTAGTGAGCTACAACTCCTTATCCCCGGCTTGTGTGAGAAGGATACGTTTTTCACATTTATGGATGGATTGAAGCCATGGGCCAGGACCGAGTTAGAGCCGAGGGATGTGCAAGAACTTTCCAAAGCCCTAGCCATTGCGAGTCCTTGACCAATTATAGTGCTTACAAGTCCATGGAGTCCAAGTCTTCCAAGCCCTATTGCAAGGGTATTGGTGGGAGAGACGATGACATGTCTGGATATAGCAGCGATGATGGCAAGGAGAGGCCATCGACCAAGCCAGACCGGTATGCGAAACCAGATGATCGGAAGGATCGAGGATCCATAAGGTGCTACCATTGTGATGGTCCACACGTAGTGAAAGACTGTCCCAAGAAGAAGAGCCGCCTCGATGCCATTGTCCAGGAGAACGACGAGTCAGATGGAGAACCCGGTAGAGTTGGTGCAATCGCTAGCATCAAAGGAGGGAAGCCGAGGGTGGAAAAAGTACATCGAAAGTGTTACCGATGTAAGGGGCCGCATTTAGCGCGAGAATACCCTGGTCGAGTCAAGAAGTCCAAGGAGGACGAGCCCGAGAGTGACGAGGCTGCGAAGCTTGGCTCGGTGATATTGGATTCTGTCAAGGCGAGGAAGGGCCAGAAGCAGAATGAGTTGATGTTTGTCGACATCAATGCGGCGGAACGATCGAGGAGTGCTTTGGTGGACACCGGGGCAAGCGATTTGTTCATGTCCAGGAAGGCTGCCGAGAAGCTTGGTCTTAAAGTTGTGGACTCAACCGGTAAGATCAAGGCAGTGAATTCAAGGGAAGTTCCAGTTGTGGGGACAGTGCAGAAGATCGAGTTGCAGATTGGGGATTGGAAGGCCAAAGAGAATTTCGAGGTAATCGAGTTAGATGACTTTGATTTTATTTTGGGACTAAACTTCCTTGACTGTATTGAAGCACTCATCATTCTGTTTGCCAACGTCGTGTGCATCTTGGATCCGAGACAATGGTGCGTTGTGCCTATGTTCCGAGACAGCGGGCGAGGAACCAAGAAGCTGACAACCATTCAGCTTGTCGAAGATGCTCCAAGACAATGAGGCATTGAGTTGGAGGCGACAGTTGGGGACACTACCTTGGATGGGTGAGAGTTGCCCGAGGCAGTTGGCATGAAGGCCGTCGAGGAGACATCCATGAGCGAGGTGGCCGAGGCATCGAACTTCAATGGAAGAGAAGTGTCGATGGGATTTGCATTACCGAGGAACAATGGGGCATGAAACTTCAGGGACGAAGGATTGATGTGTAGAGTAAATGCCGGGAAAAGGAGTGAGGTACATCTTGAACACGGTGATAGTGTGTTACAGTTTGATTTGCCAGATTTGTTGGGTGTAGGGCGTAGAAAACATAACCCATCAGATAGAGTTGCCAAGACTTGGTGCGGGCCGAAGCAACCATTTAGAGTTTCGAAGGTTCGTTTGGTGTTCAACGTGAATGCACCCAAGTTTGTGCACAAGGATCGGGGCAAGTCAGAACTGGTAGGAAAGAGTTCCTACGATCAAGATGTACCTGGGACGGGAAATTTTGCATGGCGGTGCGAGCCAAGGTGAGCAGTCCTTATGGGGGGACATCCGAGTCAGAGTCCGGTGCTCTTTATGGGGAGAACGGTCCTTATGGGGGGACAATCAAGCCAGATTCCGAGTTATGAGCAAGCCAAGGTACGCGGAAGGAAGCTCCAGGATCGATCTCAACTTTGTTCGAGAGGCGCGACGAGGGCGTCGCCAAGTTTGGCGGGGGAGATTGTCACGGGCCGTCAGCCGAGGCCCGAGTTATTGGCACCACGGGGTGCACACCAGGGTTCCCAAGAGGTTCAGATAGAGATCTTGGGCCCAAAGAGACCACCAGACTTAGCCCGATCCGTGGGAGATTCTAGAAAGCATGTCCATCCACTTTGACCTATGTAAACTTGCCTTGTATACATAGGATTTGTTACCATAGATAGATGGGAATATTCCCAGGATTGTACCATTGTGGTTGGTGGGCTTTGATCTTAGCCGTCGATGTAAATTTGTATAGACCGTCGGATTAGGGGGAACTCAACTATAAATAGAGGCCTTCCCCTCCTCATTTCATGTATCCAAGTTTTCAAGGAATAAAGGCATTTACTCTAAATCCTCTGAGTGTTCTTGTGTTCTTTTCTTTGTTCTTGAGCGTTCTTTTGAAGTTCTTCTTCGCTCATCTCTTTGATCCTATTCCGCGTAGAACGCTTTGCGTTTGTCGGTGCTTGGGAAGTTTGATCTTCCAAGAGGGTTGAAAAGGCTTACTTAGGCGTTTGTCTTGAGTCACATCGCCTAAGGCCGCACGGTGGGCTGGTTGGAACTCTAGCCACGTGACATATTGATTATCCAAATTTGTAGGATTAAACCGAGCAAGGAAATCACTACGAAGATCGGTCCAAGATGCTATTGATCCGGCAAGAATGCTATTTAACCATGCTTTCGCCCTATCCCTCAGTGAATAGGGGAATAATCTTAATCGTAAAACATCGGGGGTGACTCCGTGTATTTTGAATGAGTTGCAAATCTCGAGGAAAGATTTAAGATGTTGTCGTGCATCTTCAGTTGTTGAGCCGCCGAATTGACCAATTGTGTTGATCATATTAAACATCACCGGTTTCAACTCAAAGTGGTCGACTTCAATTTCAGGTGCGACAACCCCTGGATTAAGTCCATCAAGATCTTCTTCAAGATAGTCTCGAATAGTTATATTTCGTGCAAGAATCACTCCTCCTCCTGCTAGAACATCTTGATTCATATTGCCGTCTTGATTAGCCATTGCTACTCTTAACCTTCTTCTAAGTCTTTGTAAGGTTCGTTCGATTTCTGGATCAAAGGGATATTCTGGTGTAATCGGTCTCGCCCTGGTCATATACCAATGCAAAACCAAAGTTTGTTAGCCCTTTGAATCTTAAACAAGAAAAGTAAAAAGAAAGTGCAAGAAAATAAAAACAAAGTCGCTATTGCCAATCCCCGGAAACGTCGCCAAAAACTTGTTGCGCGCAATAAGTGCTACGCAATTGTGCAAGTATACACGTCGCAAGTTATAGTATTTTTGAATCCACTATAAAATACCAGCTTTGATTTCTGTTTTATTCACACTCGAAGGAAGAGAAAAAAAATGAGAAAATCAAGTTTATTGTTGTTTCTTCACATTTCTGTCATTCTCATGCGTTGCATAAGCCTTCCTTCTGGTGCTGTAGAGGAAGATAGAAAGGCAAGTAGTTTCTTTTTCTTTTGTCTTTCAAGTGAATTTCTTATTATTTAAATGAAAGATTATTAACAACATTTTCATGAAACTGGTTCATAAATTATAATAACTTGTGATGATGCAGGTTTACATTGCATATTTGGGATCACTTCCTGATGGAGATTACATTTCATCATCCCATCATTTCAGTATGCTTCAAGCACTTTTGAAACAGAGGTAGGATTCGAGTATTTTGATCAGATAAAGCAATTTTTTTCCTTATTGTTGTTGATTTTCTTGGATGATTTGCCTCCCTCCAGCTCTGTGGAAAATTACTTAACCAGAAGTTACAGAAGGAGCTTCAATGGATTTGCTGCTAAGCTCACTGATGAAGAGGCAAAGAAACTTGCAAGTAAGTGGTATAAAAGCTCATTTTTCACTCGATTGCATTGCCTTGATGATACATTTTGCAGGCTTTAAAGGAGTGGTTTCGGTCTTTCCGGATGAAGTTTATCACACTCAAACGACAAGATCATGGGATTTTATGGGATTAAATAAAACTGTTAAACGCAATGCTACCGCTGAGAGCAATGTCATTATTGGTGTCATTGATACTGGAATCTGGCCCGAGTCGGATAGCTTCGGTGATGGTGGCTTCGGTCCTCCTCCTGAAAAGTGGAAGGGATCTTGTAGTGGTGGCCTAAACTTCACTTGTAACCAGTAAACATATTTTGTTATTTGCAATCTCTGACCGGTATTCAAATCACTGATTCTCTCCCATACTTGGTTGTTTACAAACTAAAACCAGTACTTATCTTACAGTAAGCTTATCGGAGCTCGAGTTTATGCCACAGATTCTGCGAGGGATACACTGGGTCATGGATCTCATACAGCGTACACGGCAGCCGGGAACATCGTAGGCAATGCTAATTTCTATGGATTTGCTGAAGGCACTGCAAGAGGAGGGGTTCCATCAGCAAGGATAGCTGCATATAAAGTTTGCAATTAAATGGGGTGTGCTTCACAAAACATCTTGGCAGGCTTTGATGATGCTATTGCTGATGGAGTTGATATTTTAACAGTTTCATTAGGATATAACTATCCGTCTAAGTTTTACGAGGACCCCATGGCCATTGGCGCTTTTCATGCAGCTGAGAAAGGAATTCTTGTCATGCAGGCTGCAGGCAATAGTGGTAGATCAGGGCCACAACCGGTGGCGAGTGTAGCACCATGGATACTCACTGTTGCTGCGAGCACAACATATCGCCTTTTCATTGACAAGGTTGTTCTTGGGAACGAGACGACACTAACCGTAAGAACCAAACTTCTTGGAAAAAGAATTGAATGATTATAACATAGTTTTTTTTTTTACTTAAGAGTAGTTGTTTCCTCTTTGCAAGCAGGGATCTTCAGTAAACCCTTTTAGTCTTAATAGAACAAAGGTTCCACTGGTTTATGGGCTGCAAGCATCAACTCATTGCGATGATTTTAGTGCTCGGTTGGTTCCATTGACAAGCTGCATTTTCATTTACAAAGACTTGTAATAAGCAAAATGTTTGATATTTGGTGGTGTTTTTCCAGGGTGTGCGCGAGCGGTTGCTTGAATAGAAGTTTGGTACAGAACAAGATTGTTGTATGTGATAACATAAGGGGTCTAACCGAAGCTCATGACGCGGGTGCATTAGGATCAATTACGCAAACTTTCGATAATGTTTCATATGTTGTCCCATTGCCTGCTTCAGCTTTAACCCCTGAAAAATTTTATTTACTCACGACCTACATGAATTCCACCAAGTATGTAAATTTTCCTTTCAAGTGATATGTTAGGCGAATGGAAACCGAGTCCTTTCCTCTTTGTGTCACAGAGAAGCTGTTGCAGATTTATCAAAAACTGAAACAATTGAAGATTCTTCAGCTCCTGTAGTTGCTGCATTCTCCCTAATTACATTGTACCAGACATTCTGAAGGCATGCATTTCTCCTACAAACTCACAGTTATCTCTCGGATACTTTGCCTTTTGTTAAGCTTACTTTCCCTAAATGTGATGCAGCCTGATATAAGTGCACCAGGAGTGGATATCTTGACTGCATATTCAGAACTTGCTCCACCTTCAACAACCAAAACAGACGAAAGGCGTGTTAAGTACAATATACTATCAGGAACCTCCATGTCTTGCCCTCATGTTGCTGCTGTGGCTGCATATGTTAAAACATTTCACCCTGATTGGTCTCCCTCAACCATCAAATCCGCCCTTATCACCACCGGTAATCTTTCGATGAAACGAATCTCTACTTTTATTTGCTTGCTTTTTCAATCTTACCATTGTTTCCTTTTGCTTGTTTTCGATAGCATCCCCAATGGATCCATCAAAAAATCTAAATGGCGAATTTGCTTATGGATCCTGACATGTCAACCCTGTAAAAGCCATCGATCCTGGACTTGTATACGACAATGTCCAAGGCGACAACATAAGGTTCTTGTGCGGTATTGGATACAGTGAAGATAATATCAGAAAGATATCAGGAACTAATACCTCCTGCCCTGAAAACTCCAATAAAACGCTGCCAAGGGACTTGAATTATCCTACACTTACAGCTCAAGTTAAACCAGGTGATTCCTTTACGGTCAATCTCCAAAGAACAGTCACAAATGTTGGTGTAGCAACATCTACTTACATTGCAACAATCTCTTCCAACTCCAAACTTGAAACTGAAGTGATTCCGCAAGTTCTATCTTTCGAGTCTTTAATGGAGAAGAAGTCGTACAATGTGACTGTTAAGGGAAAAGCTTTGAGTGAAGATTCAATGGCTTCTGCATCGTTGACATGGTCAGATGGCATTCATAAGGTTAGAAGTCCGATTGTTATTCATACATATACAGGTTCGCCTATGGCTGTCTAAATCTCATGACTGAACCTGCAACTGGTATTAGTTGTTTCCTGTTTATGTTATACATGTTTAGTCAATTTCTTGCAATCTATTAATAATGTTATTTACATCTGAGTCCTAAAAGTTGTTGTATCTATTAGCAAGAAGCATAAAAAGGATGAAAAATCAACTTGTATGAAAATAAATTGATTTTTTTTTCAATATGTTTTTTCACGAAATTGAATAAGATAATAGCAAGGAATTAAAAAAAAACACATTCCCTAGAACAAAAACAAAATACAGAGAAGAAACTCACCGTCGCATAAAAAAATCTGCACTTGTAATTATATGGTAGTGTCTGTTTATACTTTTTTAACTCTCTACAAGGCACACACCTTGTACACACAAGTGTTCTTGTAATTATATGGTAGTATCTGTTTATACTTTTTTAACCCTCTACAAGGCACACGCCTTGTACACACAAGTGTTCGAAAGTTCTTACTAGGGTTTTTTAAACATTGTTCATATACATTATATATGCATGCAAATATACCTTAAATACACTTATCTATGGTCAGAGATTAAAAAATGTGAAGATATTTTGGCATTTATATGAACTTGAGTCCAGATCAATTCATTAAGTTGAAAATCTTATTTTCAACTTTTTTTAGTTTTGCAAAACATTGAGTGTGTTCAGAAAGTCATCGGTAATTAGATTTGAACGTGACTATTAATTACATAGATGTCATGTTTAGTGAAAAACTCTAGACGAGAAAATATCATAAGTAGAGGAGAAGAAAAATATCAGGAACCTCCATGTCTTGCCCTCATGTTGCAATGTGTTCTATTCATATTTGTTCGACGATAAGGATGCCATTTTGGTTCCCTTTAGAGATATACCTTACAAGCAGGGAGAATAACGTTCGGCAGGTGGATGAACGCAATGGATAACGGAGCAACTGTTACTGGCTGTGTTGAATTTGCATATAAAGGCTCCAGAGGAGGTATGATCCCTGATGAATTCACACTTAAAATGTTTCTATTCAGTAGCACGCTTTGGCTTTGTATGTTTCCATCTTTTGCCGCTAGATGGTATTCCTCTCTTCTGATTTCAGCATCAGCCATTTGAGGCAGCTGGATAATCATTTTTTTCATATGACATGCGCTGTTGGAGCAAAGTCCGAGACCCAGGCTTGTGCCGCAAGGCCATTGTACCGTTGAATGCAAGTTTGACCTGCACAGTAGTGCTTTTGTCAAGATTGATCAATAGTAGCACAATGCCTTCCTGCAAGATGGGAAACATTGGTCATATACTAAGAAAAAGATCACCTGCTGCATAATTGCGATGTGAGACTTACTGATAGTTTTGCACAGTGAGTGTAAGACCGTATCTTTTTAGTCCCATCAAAGCTTGTATGCAGAACATTTCTTCCCATTAATCGATGCCAAAGAAGAGCGCTGCAATGGAGAAAGCACGGTATCATGCAAACAGGGCTCGGATAACATACTGTAGATTATTCAGTAAAACCAAATCATGAATATATTATGTTCAACCTCAGATTTTTATGTGAAATGGAAATTTTGATAGGTTGATCTATTTCTTTATGGCATAAATGAAGACTAAACAGGGTAGCAATCTGTTTCGGAGAAAAAACCTGTAGTAGTCTGGATTTGGTACAAAGGTCTTGGTATCTAGTAAACCATAATTTCCGCCTATCAGTGATTGTCTACAGTATGTTTTTGTATCGTATTTTGCTGCCATACCGAGCTGATCTAAATACCTGCATTTCATGTCCAAGATAGCATTAATTACAAATTATTCACAGCAAAACGCCTAAGTTTCTCGATAGCAAGTTAATGTCACTTTACCAGAAACTGAACACAAACGCATTTGTAACTAGATTATGACCGCTATTGTAAGCTCCTCCTGCCTCTCCCACCCAAGCAGTTGCTGAAGTTGCAGAATTCTTGATGATGTTACGAAGGCCCCTGAATGTTCCGATGGTATTATCAAGAACAGAAGGATTAAGAATCTTTTCAACAAGGTGGCTATCGACTCCTATAGCAGAAAATGATGGTCAAGTTAGAACCTTCTTTCAAGTCTTAAAATGCTCCCAGAATATCATAGAAGATGAAGTAACATTACACCTGGTCCAAGATTGTATATGTGGTGTGTGACCACATTCAAGGATGTGGTTGTTTTATCAATGAATTCTTTGAACCATTTTGTGCCATAGAACCCACCAGGTGCTATGATTAAGGGCTTGAAATCAACATCCTTGTATATCTTTTGTACTATATTTTTTAAAGCTGCCGTATCAACTGCGTACTGTTTCGCCGTGATCCTAGTTCCGACCCCATTCCCGGAAATTCGTTTCCTGACAAGAAGATGATAAAAGGCCATAAGTAGTTACCACCTAGCATTAACCACCTTCCATCTAATCTATCAATTATTGTTATCTTTCTGAATGGTTAATAAGAAAGAGAGGATATCATTCACCTAACTCCCAACCATAGATGTCATAGTTCTTTCCAACAGTGTAACGTATAAACGATTCGGCACTGGTGTAGTTCCAAGGTCCTACAGCCGGACGACCGGATTTTACAGATCGCCCGGCGAGAGCATTTAGTCCAAAAATGATCTTAGCCCTGAATTATGGTCAAATACTCAAAATGTGAAGCTCAAGAAATTAAAAAAGGCAGGAAAAAAAAGATCTGTTATTTTTATTTACCCTGATTTTGCAAAGAAGGCATTAAGCTCATCCCATCTTTTCAAGGGCAAACATCCTTTAGTAAAACCAAACATCTCATGAGGGCTTTTAACAAATGGAGTACAGGGCTCCTGATTGTCATCTGTACCATATGTGAGCCTATCTTGCAATGAGCCCCCCAATCTAATCTTCAATGGTGAAAAGGCTGAACAAATAAAGGGACTAATAAGTAAATAAAAATAATATTTTGTTGTCAAAATTACCTACCCGAATGAACAAATTGACTTACCTTTCACAGCATTCAAGAATATATTATTGCTAAGATCCTGCAGCAGGAAAAAGAAGGATGAAAGTGAAACACATCTCAGCATCCACTTTTAAATAGTAAACAAAGCAATTTCATTGGAACATGGACCGAGTGAGTGGATTATGTTATTTATAAGCATAAAAATCAATTAATTGAAAACCAGAAAGCTATACTTTCTGCAACCAGAAAGGGAAAAAGGAGAAATTTTTACCAGATTGAGCAGTCCAGCAAGACCCCAACTGCATGTCCCATAATCACATTTCTCAGGGGGCCACCAATCCAAAGTCGCACAAACAAAATCATCATCTATGGCGCCAATGGGAGTTTTCCCATCGATATAAACAGTTCCTTCAACACTTGCATCCCCTTCTGCAGCAGCAGCAGCAGCAGCTGCTGAACTTGCAAAATAAAAGCTGTAGCTCAATAAACCAAAACAAACCCCAAAACAAAAGCCCATCTTTGGATTCAAATGAAAAAGGGTAATGGGAAATGTTCAGATCTTGAAACCCTTCAGTGTTCTTCTATAAATGGTTAAGATTTGATGAGAGCCAGTAAGCTGATGAAGATGTGAACTGTATAGGCATAGCAGGGTCTACCACTAAGAAAGTGTAAATATGCTACTGTCTATTATTTTAAAATGGCTTATTACACTTTTTTTATCATTTTTTTTTCAATTTCACCCTTAAAATTTATTTTGACTACTTTTGTTTCTTAACATTTTTTACATTACTCATTTCACTAAAAAAATTAATATTTAAAAAAAAATATTTTGATCAATTGTCACATTATTTTTCTTATTTATTTTTAAATTTTAAAATAAAATAAATATAAATATATTAAAATATTTAATTATATTTCTCAAATACTCAAAATACCCTCATCTTCTTCGCTCATCATCTTCTTCCCCAATTTTCTCTAAACCAAATAGGTATATGCGAGTGAGAGTCCAATTTTCCCTGAACAATATAAAAACAAGTTTAAATTCCCAAAGGCTACCGGCTCCAATTCGACGCCTTCGATGTACTCGGACCGGGTGATGTTGAAGACCATATTGGAAAGTAGTGATGGCGACATGGTATTGGTTGGGAAGACGGTGGTGGTTGGCGGGTGGGTGAAATCTTCCAAGGAGGTGAAGAACGAGCCTGTTCCATTGCCGCCGGCAGCTGCCGATGCTTCCCCTGCTTTACCGGAGCATAAAGGTTTAGCCTGTTTGGAAATTCTTGAGTCCCGAATCCCCTGTTTCAGGACCATTATCAGGATTTTGTGTGGTCCTGCTAGTTCACCATATGTTCGAGAAAGCTCGAGTCTTTGATTCCTAAACCATCTCCTTCTTTCACATTGTTTCTACTAATTAACGACGGCTCTTGCATTTCAACTCTCCAGGTATTCCTCCCCCCCCCCCTTTTCTTCATAAATAGATTACTTAGATTGATATTCCTAATTGGTATGGAAATTTCTCGACCAGGTTGCGATAGATTCAACTAAAGCTCCAATGTCAGCAGGCCAAATCGGGGAAAATTGTTTTTACATTGTTTAGGGAAAATTGGAGGCTCATTAGCATATACCCATTTGGTTTAGGAAAATTAGGGAAGAAGATGATGATAAAAAAGATGAGTTATTTTAAGTATTTGAGAAATATAATTAAATTAATAAATATTTTAATATATTTATATTTTTTATTTTAAAATTTTAAAATAAATAAAAATTAATGTTGCTCGTTAAGACAGATTTTTTTAAATATAGAGGGCAATATGAATAACGTCGAAAATGTCAGGAGACGAAAATAGTCAAAATAAATTTTAGGAAAAAAATTTAAAAAACATGTAAAGTTAAAAGAAAAAAAACACTAAGCCTTTTAAAATTTAAAATTTAATCTTCATATTTTATTTTTGAAAATTCAAGTTTTCTTTACTTTTTTATTTGAAAATTATTATACTAAGAAGTAAAATTTTACTACTAATGAGTTTTAAATCTATAATTTATAAAAAAAAATATTAATCGAAAATTTTAATCACATACTTTAAAATTTATTGATAATACTTAAATATAAAAGAATTGTCACTTCAATCCATTTATTATTTTTCAGTCACTTTAGCTTATAGTATAAGATAAGATATATGTTATAAAAGCAAACACAACCCAATAAGATACTGCCCGTATAAAAAATAATAATATTCTAAAATAATTGCAGAAAATTAAAAAATCACAAAAATACAAAAAATTATAAAAAAATCAGAATTTAAAAAAATCAGAATCTATTTTTTGTATGTATATTTTTAGAAAAATATAATTATATTTAATTTCTTTTTAGAAATTAAAAATCATTAAATCATTACTAATGCACAAAATTCTTAAACATCTAAAAATCATTAAGTTTTTTTAATTCCTCGAATCCATTTGAGTTTTTTAAGAGTTTTTTTTTTTTTTACAATTTTATGATTTTTTAATTCTTTTAAAAACTAATCAAGCATATGTACATTTTTAAAACGGGTAAAACTTTAATACACAAACAATGTAAAACTAATTTTACACAAACCTGTATTTTTACCTTATAAAACTCAAATTTTAAATCCCTTACCCTAATACCCTAAAACATAAACCCTAAGCCCTAAACTCTAAATTCTATACATTAACCTTAAATTCTAAACCCTGCAACTTAAACCCCTAAACTTTTAACCCTAAACTAAACCCTTAACCCCTAAATTTAAAAGCATGTGTAAACGTTTGTTTACGGACTGTGTATCAATTTTTTTTTCTTTTTAAAAATTGCTTAAAATTTCCAAAAATGCATAAAACTTGAAAAAATTACAAAAATTTTATATTTTCTTTTTTGTGATATTTATATGTCAGTCTTATGGTCTATATTCGGAGTGCAAAGTTGTCTCTCCCAACAATATCATCTCCAAGGTTTAAACTCACGTTCTTTCCTTGAGTGCAATGTGCCTTACCAATGCACCCAACACTTATTGGTAAATTTTTCTATTTTCTAATAAATTTAAAGGAATTTAAACAATTTTATGAATTTATAATTACTTTTAAAACGTGACTAAGCCTGTTCATATTTTTAAAAAATATAATTTGAAAAAATGTTTATGACATTGAGGTTATTTTAGAATTTTGTGAAGCTTTTTAATTTGTTAGAGTTCCTTTTTTTCATTTTTATGAATGTTTTGTTATTTTTTATCATTTATTTATTTTTTAGAACTCGTTATATACAAATTTTACCTATGCAACTTATGATATTTAAAAACTCAAATCTCTTTTATTGGATTAAAATAAACTTGAATAAAAAAATTGCTTATGAAAAGTTTAATCTAACCTTTAAGGATTGAAACTTTTTCAATATTTATAAAAAATCATTTCAATAAAACCGTTGTAGGGATAGTGGTAGATTTACCCTTTTACTTTATTAAATCTTTCAATTTGGTACCTATACTTCTAAAACATCCAATACGATACTTATATACACTTTTTATTACTTTAATTTGGAAAGTATACTTTTAATTTATTGATTTTCTTTTATATTATGACTCTGAATTCTGATTAATAGATAAATTAATTTCCTAATTAACTCAAGTCTACGTGTCTAACACCTAATTATTATGGATAAATTCGTATCAACACAACACAAATTTATATTACAAAGTTTAATTATATATTTTTTAAATAATAACTTATTTGTTCTACATCTTAAGATTTGAAATCATTTTAAAGAATTAGTTTTTCATGTAAATTTTCGTATAAACCTATGTGTTTGAGATAGATAATGTATTTATAAAAAGTTAAAATATAACTATTTCAAAGTAATTTATTTTTTATATTATTAAAATAATACTATTTTAGTAAAAAAATAAAATAGAATGCAAACATGATGACTCTAACTTGAAACCTCAAAAAATTTAAAACCTCCTCTCGTCATTAAACCGAAATGGTTGAACAGCCAAGCCGTTGCTTTGTGAATTTTTTCTCTTTTTATACTCGGGACTACATAAACATTTTACTCATCAGTTCTTACCTAAACTAACAAAAGTTATTAATCATTACTCGATTGTAGAACTTTAAAATCGTTCCTCAGATCAATGGCAACGTTCGCTCAGGCCGCCTGGGGAGCCATCGGAAAATGAGCACAATGATCCTTGAGCAAGGCCGGGAATGAAGGATTCAGGGGAAACATTTTAGGCCAACAATGCTCATTGATTGTGGTAAAAGCCTTGCAGCAATCAGGGCCAATGCTGCCAACTTCTGCACTGAAGAAAGACCTATAAATTTCCCACATGCATTCTTTTACGTTAAATACAGCTAACCAACATTGTCGTACATCCGGCGGACTCCCTGGTTGCGGCAGCTGTGCTACGACTACCCTTGGCTGGACGAGAACTGCAGTGGATGCGGCTAGTAGCAGCCAACAAATTGGGTGACAATAAGACTACCGGTTGAGTCCTTGATGGTTATCCTATAGCAGGGTGGATTGGACCTCTTTCAATAAGACTACCGGTTGAGTCCTTGATGGTGAAGTTGGTGGTTCGAGATGTCGAAATTGGGTGACAATTTATAAGGGAAATGAAGGCATAGCAAGTTACTAATTTAATTAATTGAAAACTGTTGCCAGAGCTTTTATAAGTTACAAAATTTAAAAATGAATTGAATCAGTTTTTGAATGGATTTAACATTTAATGTTTGAAAAACATAATGATCTGCCACTCAGATTCAACAAATAAGAATTCAAAAACATCAGAAATGAAGAAAACCAGAGCTGAAGAGAGAAAAGGGAAATGCAAACTCATTTTATTGATACTTAGCTCTAATATCTGAAAGAGAAGAGCTATGTACATACAGACTTCAACAAGGCAACAATGAACAACCGAAATAGAAAGCGAACATAGCCAGCATATAATAGCAACATATATTTTATTTCAAACCTGTGTAGACCTTGGTCTATCACCTGGCAGTGTCACTGTAGCTTTAATAAGCTTTGGTGGAAAATAGCATTGAAGCTATCCAATTCATGGGAAGCAAATGCCAAGTCGAATTCAACCCCGCCTTCTTCTTCATCTCTGTTCTCTGCAACACAAACTATAGAACGAGATCCCGATGATCCAAGGAGAGAAAGCGAGGTCTTTCTAGGCCTTCGCCACCCAAAATCTGCCTTATAGTATCCAACTTTTGCTGATGAAGCGGCGAAAAGTATATCTTTTCCCATTTCGAAGTTTTCTATTATTTTTCTCGTCGACTCTTCTGCATCTTTGCATGGTTGTTTCCGAAACTCCATAATTTCCGTGGCAATAGCAGTTGCAGCCACCAGAATACCATTTTCTCCTAGTAGCTCGCTCTTCTTAGCTGCTGCTAAACGTGATATAATACAATTCCAAAGTATGTTGCGGGTAACTTTAGCTGCTCTCTGCATTCTGCTGCGAAGTGGAAATATGAAAGCGCGTTGGAATCAGCTGACGAGTGATGCTGATGAGTTCCAATTTGCCCCAGTTTGTTCAAACAAACCCACAGGTAAGCATATGTTACTACAAATGTTGACATTCGTATCCGCTCCGATCCGTTCACGTCCCTGCACTTCCTTTTCACCCAATCTTTCAACAACTCAACCAGACAACGGTTGATTGTATAAGTGATCCGAAAGTTATTAAAACAAACGTTGGGTGAAATCGAACCTCGGGTTTGAAATGGCCTTTCGACAGCCTTGGTGAAAAGGGAAGCTAGTTCTGGAGGATCGTTGATTAAATCCCTGTTGAAACTAGGTAAATCATTGTCAAGACAAGCATAATCTCCTTGACACCTATGAACGGATGCCCATGATTTCATAAAGTGAGACAACGACCGTGCGTCAACTGCAACATGGGATCAGCCAACACCTATGGAAATGCCTGCATTGGGGAATAAAGTGATTTGAATGGCCATGATGGGCTCTTGCATGCAACCATTGGTGCCATCTGCAATTGCAGGTGGCTTCTCGGGGACAAGAGCTTGAAGTTCTCGACCGTCTCCCGCATGATCACCGACTAGATGGTTAAAATCTGCCGTGGATTCCTTAACGATAAACGAAACGGAGTCGCCCTCCGTGTAGCAAGTAAAAGGCATCTGAGGAGGTGGAGGGAACACGAGATTGCCGGCGAAAGGAAAGAAATGTTGCAGAGTAAGCGAGAGAGATGTTTTGAGGTTGGGGAGAATGGTTTGCACGAAATGCATGGTGGAGTGTTTGGATTCATAGAAATATATGCGTTGCATCCAACTGTACTCTGGACGAAACTGGAAAATTCGATCAAAGAAGGTGAGAGGAACAGAAGTTGTGGGAACTGAACCGGGTGGAGGAGATACATGGCTCCTTTCTTCAATCAGTTTCACACTGCTCTCCGGTAGGATTGCCATTAATTCGAGACCTGTTTACAAGGAAAAATGGAAATCTGCGGGACAATCCCTTTGAACCGTTGAACCTATATTTATAATCGTAACTTTACCCGTATATAATGAGTAACTATTTTATACACGGGCGGAAAAAAAAAGTTTTTACGAGCGCCTTAATTTTAGGGTTTAGGAGCTTAGTTTAGAGTGTACGATTTAGGGGTTTAGAATTTGGGGATAGTGGTTAAAAGTTAAGGTTTAGAGTTATAATTTAAATTTTATAGGTTAAAACATAAATCCTCACCTAAAAACTAAACCCTAAACCTTAAATTTAGACCACTATCCCCTAATTACAAACCCTTAACCCCTAAATTAAGCCACTAAACTTTAAAACTATGGCGCTCGTAACCAATGTTTTGAATATAAATTCATATATAATTATAAATTTTTAAAGATAACATGAGTAGACAGGTCAACTATTATTATTTTTCTTTATTTTCTTTATTTTGAAAATATTTTTTATTTTCTAACAAAAACCCTGAATTTTATTGAAGATAAGAAAAAAGAAAGCAAATAAAACACATACTAATGGACGGACAATTTCGGAAACAAAACTAGAAAAATTCATGAAAATAAAACTTTAAAATCCGAAAATTCAAAGGGCATGAAAACTCGGGCGGTAAGTAAATATTATCTCTTTCTAAATTCTTAATCATTTCATAAAATTCAGACCATGGCTTAAAGTCTTAAACTCTAAGTACTCAGAGTGAAGTGCTTGAATCACATAATTACCTCCAAACATCAAAGGAGATGAAATGTCTTGACAAATTTTGTTGCTAGTTTCAATTGCATAACGACTTCATTAAACATACTACCAACGTCTATAGATAAAACGAGCACTATATTGTTAACTCCTTAATCATAAATGTGTTATAAACACAAACAAAGAAAATATTGAAGTGCTAACAATCTCTTGAGAAAGTGGTTAAAGCTCTCGGTTGATATCCTTCCATCTTCTTTAAGTTGTGGTTAAAGCTCTCGGTTGACATCCTCCCTTCTCCCTTAGGTTGTGTGCTCGAAACCCGTTAGGAGCAAATTCTCCTTAAACATCGTCCAAAGTTTGAATTTCAATATTGTGAATGGAGCAAATTTAGTTGAAAGGTTGTCTCATAATAGACCTATGCCAATAATCGATCCGAATTAGTCAATTAATGAGTCGAATATTGGTTCATCTACACACTTTCCAAGCATGTGGTTGGATTTTATTGGTTCACCTTGCATGGAGGGTTTTGGTTGTTGTTGTATGATAACGGCAAGTATAATGAACACACAGTAAAAAGAACACCAAAATTCAATCTTGATGAACTCATTGTGAAGAGTTTGGATTGCATAATTACCTCAAAACATCAAAGGAGATGAAATGTCTTCTTCATAAACACTTTTTCACATAATTTTGTTGCTAGACCCAATTGCGTAAGGGTTTCATTAAACCGATTTCTAAGCATTACATACTGTCAACCGTTTCTAAATAGAACGTGCATGTGTGATATGATAATGGTCTTAGACCTAAACACAACCACCAACTATCAATTGTTCTAGGGGATGAAGCTCTAAGTCCTTTAAACAAAATTCAATATTCGAATTTTAATATTGTGAATGGAATAAATTGAGTTAAAAGAGTTATCTCATAATAAACCTTTACAACAATTGAACCGGATAAGGTGTTACTGGTTCACCTTGCATGGAGGCTTTTGGTTGTTATATGACAACGAAAACATCAAAATTGTGTGGAAAACACTTAATTCGCTAAATCTATTTGCAATTCTCTTAATTCGTTATTATAATGTCGTAAACCACATTGTGAAACTTGCATAATAAGAAAATCTACGGAAACTAGATTTTTTTTTTTAATTAATGTAAAGTAAAAGAAATCTGATCAGACTAAAATTTATCACTTTAAACTAAAATTTAATTAAATTCGAATCACAAACTTTAATAATTTAGTTAAGGTTGTTTGTTTAGTATTAGACGTGTGGGTTTTGTGGCATGGGTTCTTTTTGTTAGACTTTTTTTTTTACTTCTAATTTGTCATTGTTTTGGCAAATAAACGAGACACTTGATAAATTAATCAAAACGTATCTTTTATAATCTCATTGATGTACCGTCTTTAAGTTTATGATTACTCTCTTAATTTGCAATACCGGTGCTTGAGTTGATGACCGAAATGCTCTTTGGTGTTTTGTTATTGAATTAGAGATTATCCGGTTGCCATAAGTTCTTTTTCACGATGCCCGTTCTCAAACTGCCTACCGATTCCGATTCGATAACCTGACATATGTTCCACATGTTTGATAAATATAAAAAATGGGATAATATAAATTATGAAAAAAAAATTGATACACAAAGCTTATTAAGTTTTTTATATATATTTCATATATAATAATATTAATAAATTTTAAATATAAAAACTAATACATTTTAATTTTATAACATAATGTTTAAAATAAACATTTTATCTTCTAAATAAAAAATACTTTTTAACAGTAATATCAAACACTAAAATCTTAAACCAAACTTTTAACATCACTTTTCCACAATACTTTTTTTTCTGTCACATAAATCTTATTCTTTTTTTTTTAAATTGTCTCGTTAAAAAACCTCAACTACTTTTATTAGACATATTTTATTTTTTTACTATCTTTTTAATTTTCCAACAAAATAATCTTTAATTTTTAAGAATAAAATTATTATTTTAATTATTTTACAATTAATCTCTTACACAATTTTTTCTTCAAATTTAATAATGGGAAATTATATGATGCATAGCCATTGGAGTCTAGAAACTCCACAAGCATATCTCTTTGATTGACACCTGTTATATTTTATAAAACAAAAGGAAAATTAACGCTAGCGTCGATAAAAGATGTTAACGGCAAGTATCAAAAGGAAACAAGAAATTTCCTCTCTTTGAGAGATTTGCAAAATAGAATATATCGGAGAATTGCAATGGTAAATTATTATTTTTTTATATTTTCTGTTCTCAATGATCTGCAAAACATAATATATTGGAGAATATTAACGACCAATCAATTTCTTTATTTCTGGTTTTAAAATAAAATTTCGACAAATCAATTTCTTTATTTTCACTAATTTGTTATAATAGTTTTAGACCCAAATTGAAATCTTAGGTGGAAGCCACAACTATCACGGGTAATCAAAATGTTTAATAATTATTTTAGGGTTATTTTTTGAAATTATTTTGCTTAGAAGTTTTTAATTGGCATTGTATGATTGTTTCTTTATCTTTGGAATAAGCTTTTGAAATATTTAGATTTCTGACTTAAATATATTTGAATCAATCATTGCTTAGGCTTGCTTAAAAATAATCTCGTTTATGCTGCAATTTTTCTCTTTGGCTCTTGAACATTGGTGGCAGTGGCTCTTGTACTATTATGGGTTATCTTTTGGCATTTTTACAGAGCTCTGGATTCAAGTATTGAACTTCGACAATTATAATTAATATTCTTAAACTTCCAAGCAGAAACTTAGTCTATCACTATTATTTAAAAACCATGAATACATTAAAAATGTAGACATGAATACAAGGTTGGTAACACTAAACGTAAGCGACATATTATATATTTTTAGTCTAGATGTTGCTTCTATGCTCTTATGAGAATTGTTCTCTTCTTATGTTTGATTGCTTTAATTAAATATTTTTCCTTTATTTATTTAATCAAATTTGATTTTAATAATTATTTTATGAGTTAATGATCAAAATGGACGACATGTTGGTACAAGATTTGAGCAAAACAAATGAAGTTGAAAAAGATCATGTTTTTGGAGATGGGGATGCAATAGAGTATGGTATCGAACAATCGATGGTTGAAGCTATATCAGAACCCTATATTGGTATGGAATTTGAATCACCAGATGATGCACAACAATTTTATAACAATTATGCAAGAGGCAAAGGTTTTGGCACACGTAAAAATCACATTTTTAGATCAAGAACAGATAAAGCAACGATTGCCCGGGAATTTGTTTGTTCAAAAGAAGGTTTGAGGGAAAAGAAATATTTAAAAAGAGAAGGTAGAGTCTGTCCAACACGAGATGAAATAAGAGAAGGTTGTAAGGCGATGATGCTAATATCAAAGAAAGAAGAAACAAAATGGGTTATTTCTCGATTTCATGCAGAACATAACCTTGCATTAGCATCACTAAAGAGCACACAATTTATTCATTCGCATAGAACAACCACAAAAGTTCAAAAAGATCTCATGGATGTTCTTGATGACTCTGGCATTCGTCCAAGTAAGATTGTTTCTGTTTTATCTCATGAATTTGGTGGACATGATAATCTTAATATGATTGAGCGTGATGTTTTCAATTATTTAAGCCGTAAAAGGCAAAAGCAATTGGAGAAAGGAGATGCTTAGATAATGTTAGATTAGTTTCATGATTGTCAATCAAAGAATCCGGGTATTTTCTATGCTATTCAAACTTATATTGATGGTTGCCTTGCAAATTGTTTTTGGGCAGATGCAAGATCTAGAATCGCATATAAACATTTTGGTGATGTTGTAGCATTTGATCTGACTATTTAACAAATAAATATAGGATGTCATTTGTTCCTTTTATCGGTGTGAATCATCATTACCAGTCTATTTTATTCGGGTGTGCTCTATTATGGGATGAAACTGAAGAAAAATTCATTTGGTTGTTGAAGGCTTGGCTCGAAGCTATGTATGAATGTCCGCCAACAACAATAATTACAGATCAAGATGCTGCAATTGCAAAAGTTTTACCTAATACAATTAACCATTTTTGCATGTGGCATATTGAGAAGAAATTTCCTAAAAATTTGAGTCATGTTTATCATCAGAATGTTGATTTTAAAAAGGAGTTCAATGGTTGCATTCATAATGCACTCACACCTGATGAGTTTAAAGAGTCATGGATGAGAGTTATTCAAACATATAAGATCTAGTGTAGTTTATATATGTTTTTTAGACGAGATCGACTTTTAGGAAGAAGAATTACTATTTCCTTCACCTATTCTATCTAACTGTGCACGTACCACGAGGACTATGTTACGCGTATTAAGTGCTTCACAATTGGTGCAAGTGTACACGTTGCAAGTTATAGTATTGTATAGATATAATTTCCACAGGGATTGGTGCTACTTCATGAATCTAACTTCTTGCATTGAAAGTAAAAACACAATTTGGTGATTGTAGGAGTTCTAATTAACAAGAAAATAAAAGAACAATTAAATAAAAAGAATATGTAATTGAATAAGAGAGAGTAGGTCGGGTTATCATGAGTCGTGGTGTGATAATTGAATGGACCGTCGTGATAATTGATTGCTAGAGTAGCTCAATTGCTCAACAATTGAATACAGTCGGATTGCCTTGCCAAATCTGCTATTTATTGGGTAAGTCTGCGATTGCCTGGGCAATTGGGCGACAAAATTCAAAGTTCGGCGAAACGTTCTTCAATGGTTTCTTGTTATCTCTAACTCGAAACGCTATTAATTGTGCATGCCTTGATAATACATCACTGCGTGAACTAAGGGTGAACAATAACCTATCTTGCGCTCATTTTAGCCGTTGAAATCTGCAACTTATCCCTAAATCGAATTAGTCTTCACCATCGATTGATTGAATAAAGACTATGCTCATTCATTTCTTGAATCTAACTCTCCCGATATTAGATAAATGGATGAATTCACGAGATCTTCTCCCAATTCACTCGCAAAATTTAAGAACCAAGAATGAACAAGCTTTGAAGTAAAATTGCAAACTCAATACCTAAACAAATTCAATTGCTCTAACAACCAAAAAAACACAATAACTCAAGCCAAATAAGTTTAGTTCATGGCTGGCACAAAATAAACTCAAGAATAAAATCCCTAAACATGAATCGAATAAAAACAAAGAAGGAAAAATAATAAGATATTGAGCAGACCCCTTTGTCGAATTCTCTCCAATCGCACATCCCTTGAAGGAGGTGGCTAGGTCTTCTATTTATAAGAGTTGGCTAGGTCAAAGTCTTTCCTGAGAATGAAGTTAAGTTGGAATTAAATAGAATAAAAGAAATAGATCTCTTTTATTATATATTAATTCCTCCAAAAACTTTTCCTAAAACTCTTAGAATTTAATCTCCCTTTGATCTCCAAGAACTTTTCATAAATATGAATTTAAATATTCATTAAATGCTGCATGGAAATCCAAATCTTTTGGATTTATCTCTTGCTTTTCGTGCTTATCCCTAATGAGGTGGATTTGTCCCGACATGCCTCAGCAATCTGCTCAGCATGGCATTTAAAAGACAGCTTCGATTGCCTTGGCAGACGCTTCAGTTTCCTTCCTTAGTTGCCACGTCAATCTCCTACTTGCTTGGGCAATTAGATCTTGCACATACAAAAACACACACCATCAGTACCTTTTTCCATAAAACCAACTAAATTATGAAATCAAGCATGACGGTGAAGAAAATCATGAAAACATGTATGAATGCCTAATAATGCAACTAAAATGAGCTTAAGTCTAACAATAATATGAGTATAAAGTGTTATAAAAATAGTACTTTTGAGCACTCATCACACCCTCAAACTCGAACTATTACTTGTCCTCAAGCAATGAAAATCTAATAATTACCTGCCAAGACTTTAATCATCAAAGACATGATTCAAACTTGAATTCAAATCTCAGAATCGTGGCACAAAGTATGATCACCTTTTGAATTTTTTGGATAACACAAAAATTTCCCGAAACCAAACTATAATGCATGTGACAATGTGTGTGCGTAGTTGTGTACAAGTTGATTTTCAAGATTCTATGTGAACAATATGCTTTTATCAATTTAATTACCGGGGTATTTATTTTTCTTTTTACTAGAGCCAATTTTGGGCACCTTTAGTAAAACAAGCAATTTCTTATTTTAATTAAATTTTTTTGTCGACTAGAGCCAATTTCGAGCACCTCTAGCGATATCTTTAATGTGCAACTACTAGAGCCGGTTTCAAGCACCGCTAGCAAGAAGTATACTTTTAATTTTCAATTGAAATTTACCCAAATTTTAAGCAACCTGAGTTCACTAAGTTTCTTTCAATCAACAAGCCACAACCGTGTTCATAATATTTAGCATCATAGTAAAATTCTAAGTTCTTTTCATGCAATCCTAAAATTTAAAGGTTCTTTCAATTAAGTGCAGTGGCAAAAATTCATCATTGGATATTCAACAAGTTCAAGCAATTAAATCCAATTAAAGGCATGACAAGTAACATATGCAACCTATATGCTATTACTAAAGATAAATGCAACTAAGAATAAAATTAACTAGAAACAAACACCCCCCAAACTCGAGAGAAGCATTGTCCTCAATGCATTAAAATAAAATACAAATGAGTTAGTCGGAGAGGTCGTTACCTTGAATGATGAGTTTCTTTCGGGCCATTTGCTTGATTCTTTTGTCAATTCGTGATTGTTGAGTGCGTGTGGCTGGTGTTACCTTTTGTACGGAAGTTGTCGTGGCATTCTCAGTTGCCAGGGCGAGTAAGTCAATTGTCGGGCCTCCATGTTCACCAAAGTAGGGTCGGTTGCCTGGGCATCAAGACTTGCCGAGACATCAGAAATTGCCAAGGCAATTTTGGTTGCCCAGGCAAGTTTCGTTGTTGGGGCTTTCTTTGTCACTTCTTGTTCCTTAGCCGGTGAGGAATTGTCTTGATGTTCTTGGCCATGGTGATTGTAGTTGTGGAATCAAAAACAAAGAAAGATAAAGAATATGTGGAAAGATAAAGATAAAAAGAATAAAAATTAAACTAAAAACATACTTTTATCCTAAAAACTGAAAATAAGTAAAAATAAAATAGTTTAAAAATAAATAATAAATACTAAATTAGAGCATGGTCATGCATCTCCTAAAGTAGTTGTTTCCTTGTCGCGCTCAACATGGTTGCCGGTATAGTGTTTTAATATTTGTTCGTTAACTTTGAACTTATGTCCGTCAATGGTGGACTTGATTATCACGACACCATGGGAGAAAAGTTTGACAACTTCAAAAGGCCCGGACTATCTCGATTTCAATTTTCCCAGAAAAAGTTTTAATCGAGAATTGAAGAGAAGAATTAATTGCCCGAGCAAAAATTGCCGCGACAATAGCTTATTGTCATGCCAACGCTTCATTTTCTCCTTGTAGATTCTCGCGTTGTCGTAAGATAAGGCACGAAATTCTTCAATTTTGTTAAGGTCCAGTATTCGCTTTTGTTCAGCACTCTCCCAATCCATGTTGACAGTTTTGATCACCTAATAATCCTTGCGTTCGATCTCTACCAAAAGGTGGCAAGTATTGCCGTAGACAAGTCTATAGGGCGACATGCCTAAAGGCATCTTGAATGTTGTTCGATAGGCCCATAGTGCTTTATCAATTCTTGCAGACCAATCTTTTCGAGAAGGATTAACAACTTTTTCAAGGATAACCTTCAATTCACGATTGGAAATTTTAGCTTGCCTGTTTGTTTGTGGATGATAAGTCGTTGCAATTTTGTGTCACTCCAAATCGCTCTAGCATTTTGGCAATTAGCCTATTGTCAAAATGGGTGCCTCCATCACTAATAATTGCCCTTGGTGTTCCAAATCGTGTGAATATATTTTTCTGCAAGAATTTCTATACAGTCTTGGAGTCGTTGCTGGGAACTGCAGCTGCTTCTACCCATTTAGACACGTAGTCCACTAAAAGTAGGATGTATACATTGCCGAACGAGGATGGGAAGGGTCCCATGAAATTGATCCCTCACAGGTCAAACAACTTGACCTCAAGGATATTCTATAGTAGCATCTCGTGTCGGCGTGAAATATTCCTTGTTCGCTGACATCAATCACACCTCTTGTAGAATTCTTAAGCATCTTTATAAAGAGTGGGCCAATATAAGCCAAATTGTAAGACTTTGGCCACGGTGTGAGTTCCTCCAAAATGGCCTTCATAGGGTGAAGAATGGCATTGTTGAAGCACATTGTCTTGTTCCTCCTCGGGAACACATCGTCGTATCACCTGATATGTACATTGTTTAAATAAAAGAGGCTCGTCCCAATAACAATGCTTAGCATCATGTCGGACCCGCTTTTTTCCTTAGTGAGTAAGGTTATAAGGCAAAATACCAATAACCAAAAAATTAACCAAATCGGCATACTAGGGAGTTGCCGAGGTAATTGACAACTGCTCATTTGGGAAAGTGTCATAGATCTCCAAAGAGTCTGGATCTTCATCGCCATTTTCCAACCTTGATAAGTGATCAGCAACTTGTTTTTTTTTGTTCATTTCTCGTCCTTAATTTTGATGTCAAACTTTTATAAAAGTAAAATCCAACAAATTAAACGAGGTTTGGCATCTTTCTTAGCGAACAAGTACTTAATTGGTGAGTGGTCAGTATGAACAATTACCTTAGTACCAATCAAGTAGGAATTAAACTTATCAAATGTGAATACTACTGTTAGTAATTCTTTCTATATCGTGGTGTAATTTAATTGTGCACCATTCAGAGTTTTACTAGCGTAGTAAGTCACATGAAAAGTCTTACCTGTGCACTGCCCTAAAACTGCTCCTACCGCGAAATCACTTATGTCGCACATGAGTTCAAAAGGTAATTTCCAATCGGGCAGAACGATAGTGGGTGCCGAGGTAAGTTGCTTCTTCAAGGCTTCGAATGCTTGGATGCATGAGTCATCAAAATTAAAGGCTTTGTCATGTTCAAGCAAGTTACACAAAGGTTTAGAGATTTTAGAAAAATTATAAATAAACCTTCTATAAAAACCTGCATGACCGAGAAAGCGTCGAATTCCTTTAACCGAATTTGGTGGTGGTAATTTTTGATCACTTCCACCTTGGCTCTGTCGACTTCAATTCCTTTGGATGAGATCTTGTGACTAAGAACTATGTCTTCATCTACCATAAAGTGGCACTTCTCCCAATTGAGCACTAGATCGGATTCTTCACATCTTGTTAGCACTTTCTCCAAATTATCAAGGCAATTTCCGAAGTTGCCACCAAATACGCAAAAATCTTCCATAAAGATTTCTAGGAAATCTTCCACCATGTCGGAGAAAATTGCCATCATACATCTCTAGAAAGTTTTCGGAGCATTACATAATCCAAACATCTTTCGAAAAGCGTAGGTACCATACGGGCACGTGAAGGTGGTCTTTGCCTGATCATCTGGTGCTATGGCAATTTGGTTATAACCTGAGTAACCATCAAGAAAACAATAAAAATAGTTAGCTGCATGTCGGTCAAGCATTTGGTCAATAAATGGAAAAGGAAAGTGATCTTTCCTAGTAGCTTTATTTAGCTTGTGGTAGTCCATGCAAACCCTCCAATCGGTCACAGTCCTAGTTGGGATTAGTTCATTGATTTCGTTGCTTACCATGGTTATACCTCCCTTTTTCGGTACACATTGTACCGGGCTTACCCATGTACTAACGGAGATAGGATAAATGATACCGGTATCAAGCCATTTGATGATTTCCTTCCTCACAACTTCCTTTATAGCAGGGTTAAGCCTTCTTTGTGCCTCAATTCTTAGTTTTTTATCATCCTCCAATAGAATTTTGTGCATACACACTACCGGGCTAATTCCTTTCAAGTCAGCAATTGTCCATCCTATTACCTTTTTGTGTAATGCCAATATATCGATCAACCTCTTTTCCTGTTCAGGTTGTAACTTAGAAGAGATAATTAAGGGCAAAATGTTATCAATTCCCAAATAAGCATACTTTAATTGCCCTAGCAATGGTTTCAATTCAAGAATAAGAGGTTGCTCTATAGAGGGTTTTTCGATTTTACCTTCCTTACCTGAGTAATCCAATGGTTCAAAATACTTACCTGCACGACTTGCTTTCCAATTGGCTTCATCCTGCTCTTCATCGTCTAACTCTTCAAATTCCTCAGGTTCGGCAATACAATTGCCGAGGCAATTGTCAAGGTAATCTTTCTCTATGTCAAAGTTGAATTCAGTTGTTGCTTAGATGACTTGGCACTCTTTTGGATCGTCGGCATACTTAAGGGTTTGGAAAACATTAAGCTTCACTTGCTAGTCGTTTACCCTCATGGTGAGTTCTCTTTTCTCGACATCGATCAAGGTTCTTCCCATTGCTAAAAACGGTCTCCCAATGATAATGAGTGTGAACTCATCTGCTTCACAATCCAAAATAATGAAATCAGCATTAAAATAAATTTATCGACTCTTATCAGGATATCCTCATTTTTTCCCTCTGGATGTACATAGGATCTATCTACAAGTTGTAGCATCACTGTTGTTGGTCTTGCCTTCCATATTCCCAATTTTTGGAAAACAGATTTCAGTATGAGGTTTATGCTTTCTTGAAGATCGCATAATGCCTTCCAGACATAGTGATTTTCGATTGAACATGGTATAGTGAAACTGTTGGATCTTTAAGTTTAGGTGGCATCTGATTGAGCAACATGGTCATGCATCCTTCTGTCACAACAACGGTTTCAAATTCCCCTAGCCTAGTCCTTTTAGAGACGATGTCTTTAAGGAACTTAGCATAGTTCGATATTTGTTCTATTACTTCAACCAATGGCAAGTTGATGTGGACTTACTTCAAGATGTCAATGAACTTCTTGAACTGGTATTCTTGCTTTTGTCATTTCAACCTTTGTGGGAATGGTGGTGGAAGTCGGATGTCTTCAATCTTTTTATTGGTTTGGAACTTGATGGACGGAGTTGCCGAGGCATCAGGACCTACCGAGGCATATGCGATTGCTGAGGCGTGTGGAATTACTGTGGCATTCTCTGATTTATCAGTTTTGGCAAAGGTTTTTTTGCTGGACTCGTCTTGTTGGACAAGAGGTTGCTCTCCTGGTCGGTTTATTGGCTGGGTAAGTGTATCATTAAGCTTCCGTTTGCTTTGGGTGGTGATTACTTTACACTGCTCATGTCCTATTCCTTTGGCGACCTCAGCATCGCTAGGTAAACCGCCTGATGGTCTCATATTCAAGTTCTAAGCAAATTGCCCAACTTGTCTCCAAGGATTTCAAGGTTGCCTCTTGATTTTGCAATCTCACCTTCATCCTGTTCATAAAAGCATCAGTTTTCTTCATGAAATTAATATTCTCTACCATATAAGATTCAGTTTTTAACATGAAAGCATTGAGAGAATTTTCCAAAGAACTAGATGGTGTCGATTGCTGCGACATCTGTTGCTGCGACATCTGTTGTTATGGCATCTGTTGCCATGACATGTTCTGCTGGAATCCCGATACTTATGTGTTCTGACTGTTCTGATTAATGGCGTTGTTTGGGTTGCTGCATGAAAAATCAGGGTGCTTCCTCCAGGCTGGATTGTATGTGTTGGACATCACATTGTTGTTCTGGTTGTAGTTTCCAAGTTCTGGTTGTAGTTTCCAACGTAAAAGCTAGATTTTGGGTTCTGCGAACACTCAAAAGAATCGTGGTTACCATTGCATAAATCACAAATTCAATTTACTACCTTGATCTCCTGTGTGTTACTAGGTCGTTGCTTGTTTTTAACCATATTGGTTAAAGCGACCAATTGTGCAGAAATAGAGCATGATGAATCAAGCTCATTTATTGTGGCATTGCGTCTGACTATTCTTCTTCGGGTGGTTGAGAACTGATAATCTTTCTTGGCAAGATAGCTCAAAATCTCTATCGCTTCCTCAGGTGACTTGTCGAGGAGTATGCCATTTACCGAGGTATCTAGTATCATCCTTGTCGGCGTATTTACTGAGTTGTAGAACATCATCACTTGCGTCCACAGTAAGAATCCATGCATGGGACATTTGTGTAAAAGCTCCTTGTATCGCTCCCAAGGCTCGTATATGGATTCATCGTCTGCTTACTAAAAAGAAGTAATATCATTACGCAACTTATCTGTCATATTTGTAGAACTAACTATATCAATGAAATCACGACACAAATCCATCCAAGATCCTATAGATCCGGATAGAATACTATTCAACCACGTTTTTGCCCTATCCATCAGTGAATAGGGAAATAATTTCAGCCTTATGATATCTTCATGGACTCCTTGTAGCTTGAATGAGTTGCAAATCTCCAGTAATTATTTTAGATGTTGTCTGGCATATTCAGTTGTCTAGCTGCCAAATTGACCAATTGTGTTGATCATGTTGGACATCACAGGTTTTAATTCAAAGTGGGCAGCTTCTACCTCTGGTGCGACAACTCCTAGATTGAGATCGTTGGGATCTTCCTCTAAGTAGTCTCGAATGGGTCTGTTTCGAACAAGTTATTGAACTCCTCATCCTCTTGCTATAGCATTCAGATTGTCTTCGGCATTCAGATTGCCGTCTGGATTAACAGATTGTTCTGCCATTGCTGCTCATTGTTCTCGTCTTCTTTGATGAAGAACTCGTTTTATCTCGGGTTCGAATGGGTAGTTTTGTGCTATTGGTATCGCCCTAGTCATACACAGATGCAAAACCAAAATTGTAAGTCCCTTGAAACCGATTAGAAATAAAACAAAAATAAAAAGAAACAAATGTGCAAGAAATTAAAAACAAAGTCGTTATTGCCAATCTCCGGCAATGGCGCCAAAAACTTGTTGCGCGTATTAAGTACTTCACAATTGGTGTAAGTGTACACGTCACAAGTTATAGTATAGTATAGATATCGTCTCCACAGGGATTGGTGCTACTTCAGGAATCTAACTTCTTGCACTGAAAGTAAAAACATAATTTGGTGATTGTAGGAGTTATAATTAACAAGAAAAATAAAAGAACAATTAAATAAAAGAAGATGTAATTGAATAAGAGAGAGTAGGTCGGGTTATCGTGAGTCGTGGTGTGATAATTGAATGGACCGTCGTGGTAGTTGAGTGCTAGAGTAGCTTAATCGCTCAACAATTGAATCCAGTCGGATTGCCTTAGCAAATTTGCGATTGGCTGGGCAAGTCTGCGATTGCCTGGGTAATTGGGAATGGAGCGATTGCCTGGACAATTGGGCGATAACCTTCAAAGTTCGGTGAAGCGTTCTTCAATGGTTTATTGTTATCCCTAACTCGAAACACTGTTAATTGTGCATGCCCTGATAATACATCCCTGCGTGAACCAAGGGTGAACAATAACCTATCTTGCGCTCCTTTTAGCCGTTGAAATTCGCAACTTATCCCTAAATCGAATTAGTCTTCAACATCGATTGATTGAGTAAAGACCATGCTCATTCGTTTCTTGAATCTTACTCTCTCGATATTAGATAAATGGATTAATTCAAAAGATCCTCTCCCAATTCACTCGCAAAATTTAAGAACCAAGAATGAACAAACTTTGAAGTAAAATTGCAAACTCAATACCTAAACAAATCCAATCGTTCTCACAACTACAAAACACAATAACCCAAGCCAAATAAGTTTAGTTCATGGCTGGGCACAAAATAAACTCAAGAATAAAATCCCTAAACATGAATCGAATAAAAACAAAGAAAGAAAGATAAGAAGATGTCGAGCAGCCCCCTTTGTCGAATTCTCTCCAATCGCACATCCCTTGAAGTAGGCGACTAGGTCTTCTATTTATAGGAGTTGGCTAGGTCAAAGTCTTTCTTGAAGAGGAAGTTAAGTTGGAATTAAATAGAATAAAAGAAATAGATCTCTTTTATTATATATTAATTCCTTCAAAAACTTTTCCTAAAATTCTTGGAATTTAATCTCCCTTTGATCTCCAAGAACTCCTCATAAATCTGAATTTAAATCTTCATTAAATGCTGCATGGAAATCTAAATCTTTAGGATTTATCTCTTGCTTTTCGTGCTTATCCCTAATGAGGTGGATTTGTCCCAACATGCCTCAGCAATCTGCTCAGCATGGCGTTTAGAAGACAACTTCGATTTCCTTGGCAGACCCTTCAGTTTTCTTCGTTAGTTGCCACGTCAATCTCCTACTTGCTTGGGCAATTAGATCATGCACACACAAAAACACACACCATTAGTACCTTTTCCACAAAATCAACTAAATTATGAAATCAAGCATGACGGTGAAGGAAATCATGAAAACATGCATGAATGCCTAATAATGCAACTAAAATGAGTCTAAGTCTAACAATAATATGAGTAAAAAGGGTTATAAAAATAGTACTTTTGAACACTCATCAGACTACACGTGAGTATTCTTCCATATTAGGATTAGTGATTGTGATGTTTAGTTTGGTGTCATAGTGATAGATTTTTTATATAGAATTTGATATCGTAGGTTTCGATTCAGCTAGATCCAAACGCGAGAGGCATTTTTCCCAACGATGGAGCTATTGTTGCTTGAGGTTTGTTTTCTTATGGTGTTACATATATATTTTTCTATGTGTTGGCGTTTTACACCTTATGTGATTATTTATATGCATATGACTTGTATGGTTGACATCACATGCATACGATTTCATAATGTATTTTAATTATGATTTATGGAACAAATGATTTATGAAACATCAAATTTAGGGAACTATGATTTATGGATTTATGGACTATGATTTATGAAGTATGTTTATGGAATATCGGATTTATGGACTATGTTTATGAATTTGAGTTTTAAACATCATATATGTATGACCATAGGTTAGGATTTATACGGGGAAGTTCAGTGGTTTCACCACTCGAGCTGAATTCCACTTCGGATGGCGGACGTAGGGAGGAGGTTATGTGAACCTTCCTCATCTTTGGCAGACGTAGTTGGGTGCATTGCATTACGCTTGTGATATTGTATCATTTGTTTTATGTTTTAAAGAATTTTAAGAAAATATTATTGTATTTTACGACTATGGTTTTCTTGCACTTTAGAGACACACTAAGCTCTTTAGCTTTCTCCCCTATAATTTTCTCTTACAGATACCTTTGGACTTTAGGTGACGTGGTACTTGGAGGATCTCACTTTTGTCTGGTTATTTTATCATTCAGTATGAAACTCTTTTCATTTATTCAGATACTCATTTATTATTTTGGGACATGGATGTAATTTCATACTTCAGTGCTATTTATGTTTTTGAGATTTTTTTTTTTTAGAATTCATTTACTCTGGTTTTGATCCAGAGATTTTTATCAAACATTCGAACATTGGTTATGATATTTATGTTTTATTTATAATAAGATATTTATTAAATTCTCTTTATATATTTTTTTATTAAATTAAAGTGTAATTTTTAAAATTAGTTTTCTTGAGGGTTAAGTTTTTAATCGTAACTTCCTAAATTCGATCTTTTCTTCTAGGCCGGATTTAGGGGGTTACACTTAAGTTCTATCCTAAATGATCTATTCAATATAGAGATCCACCATAATTTTATGCAGAAGTACAAAGAATGCTTGGCCGATCGTTGTCGTCATTCGAGGTAGGTCTCGGGTGCGACTAAAAGACGGTATATTTCAAAATTTGTCCTCGAACTGAAAATGTTATACTTCTTATAACATTTTCGGCTGATTTTTTTAAATATTTTGCAAGTATCGATACTTATTTTGCAAGTATCGATACTTATCAATACTTAGTTTTTTGATAAATTTTCAGTTTGAGACAAAATACCGAAACTTACAAAATAAGTATCGATACTTGAAAAAAAAACTCAAAAAACTAACCGAAAAGTTAGACTTCTAAAAATATTATCAAGAAATTTAATATTTTTAGTTCAATGACAAATTTCAAAACTTGCCCTATATTATTAAAAAATCTAACATTTTTAATTCGAAGATAAATTTTAAAACTTGTCATCTTTTAGCTATACCTTAAACATATGAAACTTCTTCTGAAAATATTATTAGACTCGCCCGTCATTTGACCAATTTGGCAGTGAAAAAAAGTCTTCCGCCAACTGCTCCACCAATCAAAATTTTCCACAACAACGATAGAAGCTTTTACTTTACCAAAGATTTAATTGTTGAAATTTGATTAGTTAGTTTGGAAGTGAAAATTATTTAAAAAATATTGGCTCTGTGTTAGCAATTAGTGGATAGTTGATAGCGAATAACGTATAGCTGATAATATTAACTAATTTGACTAGCGGATCGCATTAGCTAATTGTATAAAAGTAGTTGGTAAAATTAACTGATAGCTGATTGTTATTTGATTATTTGAACAAGCAAAATGACATATAAGGACACGATTATATTCAATACTTGTTTGAATAATTTATTAGTTATTATTATTTTGTATCAATTAATATTAATTATATTATGGAAATTATTTTTTTAATATCATTACTAAACATATATGAATGATGTATATATTATTTTTTATTTTTAAAATTATTTTTAATATAATTTTAATAATTATTAAATTTAGATGTATGTATTAATTTTTTATTAATATTTTGAATATAATTTTATTAATTATTAAATTTATATGTATATATTAATTTATTATTTATGAAACTATTTTTTAATTTTATTAGTTATTCAAATTTATGTTTGTTAAAAAAATTATAATTATCAAAGTCAAAAGAGTCTTTACAAGTCTTTTATCCAAATCTCTAACTCAAAAGTTCCTAAAGTGAGCTTTTCCAAAATGAGAAGTTTCACCTTAATTTGCTATTACAATCGTTTATTTATCAAACATCTAAATTAACGGATTTGACTGGTCAAACCTTTAAAAATGCTCAAAACCTCTAGTTTTGACTCAAAAAATTCTTTACCAAACAAGGCCATTGATTTTTCAAAGAAAAATGAAATCTATGTTCTTTATCTTCATATTTAGTCTTATTATTTCAAAGATTTAAGATATAATTTTTTTTTGTGAATTTCTTTATCGAAATCAAATATAATCGGAAAAATAAAAATTAATCTAATCTTTAACGGGAATTTGCATAGTTTCTCCGGGAAACTTTCGTTTTTGATCAGAAGATATTTGTTATTATATAAAGTTTAAATCACTTGAATAAAATTCTTTTGATTTAATAAAATATTTGTTACCCTACATTATCATTCGACTTGATTAAATTTATTTTTACTTAAATATTTAAAATTATTTGCGGTATCTTATTCAACCAAATAGCTCAAATAAAAATCTCTAAAGCAAATAATTAAAGTTCTCAATTTAGACTCAGCATGATAGAAATAAAGCGGCTTGCTCGTAGGCTAAGAGTACAAGGCTTGATGAGGTTACTTCTCATGTAGTACCACCTAGTTGGCTTCATTCGTTGTTACATGAAGATAACGTTTGCAGTTAGGTTTTATGATTTTGTCGAGTTTTCCGGTTGAACTTTTGTTTTAGGTATTAGTATGAGTATTTTTTTTTCTTCATTTAGATTTAAAGAGAATTTCAATGAGGCTCATATTAATATTTTTTGTGTATGATAGTGTATAAATGAGGTCATACATTTTCACTAAAAAATAATTTTCAATTGACATATTTTTATTTTTCTTAAATTATAAATACGAAACGTATTAAAAGTAAATTAATTACCCCTCCTCTCTTCTTCTTTTTTTTTAATAAAAATTGTTAAAAAAAATAACTTGAAGGCTTTTTATCATTATGATTATTGAATAGATGAACTTTAAGTCGACAGATACATATATCCATAATTCAAATTTAGGTGGTTTCGTATGAATGTTCAAACCTTCCTATGAGTATATGACTTTTACGTCCACCCAAATACATATCTCCTGCCCAGTGCCCACTAAAAATATCTTCTGCACATTTATTTTGGTTCTTGTAGCTTTAATTTCTTTTAAAAGAGTCAAATTTATCCCTATAATAATTTGAAATTAGTATTATTGCCGTAATTTTTTTTATAATTTTTCCCTCAAAGTTAGTCAATTGCAACAATATTGTCCATTAACCACGTTGACCGTTAAAGTGTTGACGTGGCAATTAACGGTGCTGACATAATAATTTTGCCCTTGAAGTCATTCAATTGCAGTAATTTTACCCTCGGTTTATTTAATTTTTGAATAAATTTGGATAAATAATTTAGTTTTTCGTGTTAAACTTTTACAAATAGAATATATAAAAAATTAATTAATAAATTGGTGTAAAAATCCTTTGGGTCTCTGATAATTTTAAAAATAAGCAAAGCGAAACTCTCACAAAACATCAAAATATTCTTCATTTTTAAAAAAATCCATAAACGTAATAAAAATAAGTAACATATTAAAAATTATTAAAAATAAAAACTACTATAAAAATTAAAATGTATAAGAAATTATAAAATGATAAAATATAAATATAAAAATTTAAAAAGTATTTATAAAGTATTAAAAAATTTAATAATTTCAGCAAAAAAAATCGCTTTTCTACATCAAACCGATGATCATTAATATTTGATGAAATTGTTTTTATGAGAGCTATCACTTTGCTTATTTTTAAAATTACCATGGACCCAAAGGATATTTACATCAATTTGTTAATCAATTTTTTATATATTCTGTTTGTAAAAGTTCAACTCGGAAAACAAAATTATTTATCTAATTTTATTCAAAAACTAAATAAACCTAGGGCAAAATTGCTGCAATTGAATAACTTCAAGGGCAAAATTGCATGAATGACTTCAAGAGAAAAATTGCTACGTCAGCATCGTTAACTGCCACGTCAGCACTTTAATGATCAACATCAGTCAAAGGGCAACATTGCTACAATTGACTGACTTTGAGGGCAAATTACAGGAAAAAATTAGGGGCAACACATTGTTGATCTTAGATTACTAAAGGGGCAAATTTGACCCTTTAGCCTTTTATTTTCTCAATTTATTTTACTATTTATATTTAGCATAATTAATTATTTTTTAAGGATATAATTTTTAAAATTTAAATCTAAATAAAAGTGTTATCAATCCACCCAACACAAGGATAGAAATCGTATGCTCCTATGTATATCCCTTATTATGCCCCAACCTTACAAATAAGGTTCAAGATTTAGGATTATGGTTTAAGGTTAAAATTTATAGTTAGAGTTTAAGGATTAGGTGTATGATGTATTTTTTAAGGAGAATTTAGAATTTAAAATTCAAAATTATAACTTAAAATTCAAACTTTTTACCGTTGGGCATGAAAAAGTGCAATAAAAAGGGACAGAAATTTTGTTCGGGTTTTATCGGCTCATTTTCACTCTCTAAGAACTTTTTCGTGGTGCAATGTAAAGTGTACAATTAAACCCAAGAACTTTCGAGGGGTTAGGTTGCAAGTATAAAAATCTCCTGCCATTTTGTATGTCCAGTGCTAAAAAAAATCAAATTCTAAACTTTAACTCTAAATTCTATATCTTAAACCATGAACCTTAAACCTCAAAAATACAACCTAACCTAAAATTCTTAAACTCCAATACTAAATCCTAACACAGAGCCAGCCCTAGGGCAGGTCGAACCGGTTGACCGCTGATGAGTGATTTAAATAGTTATTATTTTATTATTAATTACTCCTTGTTTGTCGGTTTATGTTGTTAATTTGGGCGTTTTCTCTTATTTTTTGTGCAGGACATTGGATTCCAGAAATTGTGCTAAAAAGGGCGAAATTCTGCAGCTTTTATCTTCATGGAATCAAGGCTGGGCTAGTGGGCATGAAAGGGCATGAAAGGCTGACTGGACACCATGTTAGCAATTCTAGAAGATAACATCAGCAGTGGAGCCGCATTTATCAAACGAATTTAAAATTTAAACTTTAGATTATCTTTTGTATTTAATTTAAATATTTTTAGGATTTATCTTTTATCATTTTAAGGTAATTTTAAGGTTTTAAGATACTATAAATATCCCCTTGGGGTAATCTAGAAAGATCATCCCTCATTTTTTAGTTTATTTTTACTTTGGTAGTTTTATAAAAATTCTCTTCTCTTTTTATTTTTGTTCTTTTAGTTTTTATTTATTTTCTATTAAATGCTAAATATGATTTCTTTCATAATCATGCTTAGCTAAGGCCTTCGATTAGCCAAAGGCTAAAAGTAAAGCTTCGATTCACTTTGAGAGAATTAAAAAGCACTTACCAACTTCGTTTTACATTCTCAATTTTTTGAAAATCTAGATCGACAATCGGCCTTTCTATTAAAACCTTTTCGCTTTCACTTCAAAAAGCTAGCGTTGACTTGATTGTTGTTGAGATTTACAGTTGGGAGGAAGGATCGGCGATAGTCGTAGTTTTGACTTCCTATGAATACACTTAGCGACAGATTCGCTAAGGAAAATTGAGATTGGATTTGATTCTCATCGAGACAACATAGTTTGAGTCGAGTTTTTCTAAGTTTAAAAATTGTTTTTTCTAACGGCGATAGTCGTGGTTAGTTTAGCCAGAACACTGAAATCTAAAAATCGACTTTAGATTATCAATTTATCGGAGAGAAAAACAAGTTACAAGGGTTGTGCCTTGTAGACTGTAACCAGCATGTATCTGGAGTAAAAATTCTTTTCGATGATCACTTTGAATTGAAGCGGAGCAAAAGCTTGAGGCTAATTAATTCAATCGAATTATTTTACTAAATTTATTCTAGCATTCATTTTACATTTATTCTCTAGTTTTCTCGATCAAAAACCCCTTATTCACAAAATTACCTTGCAACGGTCAGAATCAGAACCACTCTATATCAGAAACTCCTTAGTCCCTGTGGACCGACACCTTCTTCTCTATACTAAGCTTTATATTTATTTATTTATTCATTTATTTGATATTGAGGCTTAAATTATTTGACAAAATATGACGCTTGTCAAATTGCCAGGCCCCATTTTCCCTAATTTTTACTACTTAAATTATAATAAAAAAGGCCCCAAAATTTAATTATAATATTAGATAGAGGCCTCCACTTTGACCATAAATAACAAATAAACGAAATAGTAATTTGGTTATAATATTAGATAGAGGCCCTTTTTTTAATTTTTACTACTTAAATAGTTATATTTTAATTGTTTCTAATAGTTAGTATTAGGGGTCCATTTTTTTCAATACTTGTTATTTGTGGCCCAATTTTTTTCAATACTTGTTATTAGAGGTTCAATTTTTTCCCAATATTTGTTATTGTGGCTTACTCTTAATTTTTTTTTTCAATATTTTTTTTAGGGGTCCAATTTTTTTTCAATATTTGTTATTTGAGACCCAATTTTTCTTGATATTTATTATTAGAGACATACTCTTCAAATTCATTTTTTTCAATACTTGTTACTAGAGGCTCAATTTTCTCAATATTTTGTTATTATGATTTACTCTTAAAAATCATTTTTTCAATATTTTTTATTAAGGGGCCAATTTTTCAATACATGTTATTTGATGACCAATTTTTCATGATATTTGTTCTTAAGGACCTACTCTTAAAATTTATTTTTTTTAAATACTTGTTATTTAGGCTCTAATTTTTTCAATACTTGTTATTTAGGGTCTAATTTTTTAATGGTTGTTATTATAGACTTATTTTCCCCCAACATTTGTTATTATTGTTAGGGGCATAATTTTCCTGTTTGCTCAGGATCTCTAAAATCTCAGGACCGGCTCTGCCCTAGCCTTAAACCTTAACCCTAAACTTAAGTTTTTAGTGCGAGCTCATAAATAAAAACACCGAAAATGGACATAAGATTTATATTCTAAGATGCAAAAACAGAATCGATTTTTAATTCTACAATGTTATGTTATATAAAAAAGTACTAACAAAAGAAAACAATATATTATTACATGAGTTCAAAATAATTATTGTTGACAGCGAGAATGAAATGATAGTGGTTTTAGATGGTTCGTTATATCTGGTTTTGACAGGTAGTCTCAGGTCGTGACTCTGTGGGGGAGATGAGGGAAAAAAGAGTTGAAAGGTTTGAAGAAGATGATAAGCAAAGATCAATTTCTAGTTACGAGGGGCCACATTTAATCAGCCATGCCCTACCATGTTCATGTCAAAAGGGGGCGTAATACCCTAATTTTGTCCGCGTATATCTATATAAATATATACTATAAATAAAACAAAATAAATATAACATTAGAAAATAAAATCCAAATAGTCCAAATTATATATAAAAGTCCATTTACATCATAATTTTCCCTACAAATCTGGAGAGGCCCGTTACAAGTATATTCCCGCCCAAATTATATGTTAATCTGCCCTAGAAGCACAAAAGGCCCATTTGTGCTTTTAAATCCCGCCAAAACGGCCACGTGACATGCTGCCATTGAATCTTTTCATTTCACCCGAATTGAAGGCCCAACTGACGTTATTCCTCTAACCGGCTATAAATAGAGAGAGAGAGAAATAATCCTGAACTAATAATGATAACAATTATTACAATCATTAATTGAAAGCAGAGAGAGTAAGGGAACCGAAAAGTCACCTGAGGAGTGGAGAGCCGCTAGAACGCTGGAGATCACCGGAATTGGACACCGAAACAGCGAGGCCATTGTCAAGAACACACCGGAAGGTATATTTTCTCCCCTATTCTTCATTTATTTGCAAAAACATATAACATCAATTAAGATCTAAACTTAAAGAATTGGAAAACAGTAAGTAAAATCTAAACCTAGATCTAAAAAAGCAAACACAAATCACAACAAGGTATTAAGCTTATCTCGAGTAAATTGAAAGGGATTTTTGGTTGCTGGTTGGTTTAAGGGTAAAGGTGGAGTTGAAGAGGGAAAATAGGTCTGGTTCGGGTAGTTTAGGTTTAGGATTGGGCGAAGACGGGAGGATTCTGTTGAATCTGGGCTTAGATTAAGTTTTAAGTGGAAAAATAGATGAAAAATAGAAGTTTTAGGGTTTTGGACTGCAGCGGACGACGACCAGAAATCGCTTCGCGGCGGTAACCGGTAGCCGAAGTTGAACCAGACGGTGGCTAGAGGATAAGGTCTGATCGGAAGGGATGGCTGGAGACGGCTGCTGGTGACCGGCGTCGCCTCCGGCGGCCAGCGAACAGGTTATGGTCAATTAGAAGAGGTGGTGGAGGATCAAAGGTGAAAGGGGTTGAAGAACAATAGAAGAACTTGGAGGGTTTTTGTAGTTTTGATCTTCAAAAATAGAAAAATAAGGATAGTTTGGTGTTTTTTAGGATCAAAACGGGGAAAAGGGGATGAACATATGAAGAACACGGTTTGAATGTGGGGTTTTGATCAGGTTAGGGTTGATTTTTTGGGAATTTGGGTGTTTGAATTGAGAGAGTTTTGAAGAGTTATAAAAGTTGAAAATTCAAAAAATAGAAAAAAGGAAAAATGGATGGTTGAGCTGGTCTTTTAATAGACCGAGGGAAGGGCCTTGTACCGCGGCCCTTTAGTTTTATTTCTTTTCAATTTGGTCACCAAAGGCTTATGATTTGACACCCTTTCTTTAATAACAGTTCAATTTGACCCCTTATACTTTGTAATTTGACTCTCCATTTTATAATTCAATTCAATTTAAACGAAATTTCCTTTTTTAATTCATTTAATTTGCCTAAATTATTATGCTTTGTTTAATTAAATATGTGTTCATGTTTTAAAATTAGCACGTAGAATATTTGTTTATGGAAATTAAAGTCACTTATCATATGTAATTAGAACCTTTTAGGACTAAGTTTCTTTAATTAGAATCAATTAATTTGATAGGAGATCATTGTAGAAAATAAATGAATATTAAATGATCACTTTAATGCCCTAAGTTGATTAGTGTCACATTACAATGTGATGTTATTCAAAGGGGTGTTTTGGTGAAATATTTAATATTTCATTTCAACCTAGAATATGATAATTAAACATAGTTAATAAAATAAAATTAGAATTTGGATTAAGTAATTAGTGGCATTAATATTAGGAATATTATTAATTTATGGCCTAAAAAGGGTAGTGCCCAATTGTTTGGGTGTTATCACATAAACCCTAAAGCTAATAATATTCATAGTACTTTTAATTAATGAATTGGAACCCTAATTAGGTTTATGCTTAAAATTGACAACAAAATAATTTGTCATGCATTTAAATCTTTTGTGTTGAGATACTTTTTTGAATATGAGCTGAAGTTTCCTAACGTAATTGGATTTTTCAAAAAAAAACTTATATTCGTATAAGAATGTATTTTCTTACAAAAGGATACTCCCATTCAAAATGAAATTCAATTAATGATTAATGATCAAATTAAATTCAAATTCTTTCTCGAAATGCCAAAATGCCACGTGAAATTAAGATGAGACCGATAATGGGCGTTTGTGGGGTGTTGATCCTTCCTCACACGTAATCGATTTTTGAACCAGAATTGTTTTAAAATGAATCTCTGGTCGTTTTATGATATCCGGTCTACCAAAGTGACCAGTGGCAACTCCAAAATATTTTAAAAATAAAATAAAATGGGTAATTAATCAATGAAATTGATTTTAAGATTAAATGGAAAGAAAAACAATTTTTATGGCTAATTAAGTGAAAGACCTAATTTAACCTAAAAAACCTAATTTTCAAGGTTAAATGAATTAAAATGGACAAAACCTTTTTTAAGAGATCAATTGTCAGGCTATTTTTTTTATACCTTTCAATGTAAAAAATGGTCGCGACAAATCCCACAAATTTAACTCCAAAATGTATTAGTTAAAGCATTTTACATATTCTTCGGTATTTATTACATGCACAAGCGTAAGTAAAAACAACAAGTGTCTTAATTTTTGGATATAGATATTTCATTTAAGATTTAAGTGTAGGAGTTTTAAATTTAGGGGGTGTGATTAGAATTTAAGGTTTGAGATTAAAATTTAAGGTTTATAAATTAAAACTTAAATCTGTAACCATATTATCCTAAAATCTAAACCTTTACCTCTAAACCCTCAATTCTAATCATAAACCTTAAATTTTAAAACCCACACTTAAACCCCTAAACCAGATCTTTAAACCTTAAAACTAAGGCTCTCGTGAAAAATTTTCGTTTTCACCTCTGGTACATGAGATATTTTCTCTTTTTTTCTCTAATATAGAAGCATGAACTCAAATTAGCTTTCAAGTCGCAGCAAGTACCTCACCACAGTAGGGGAGTCTCGAATATTTTCCCTCATTTTAATTTTTTTTTTTTACTTTTTTATCGATTCTTTTACAAGAGATTTTTGCGTTGCCATGTGCCAATGGAATTAACGTAGGATGATAATGTCACACATCTCGTTTTGCTTTTTGAAGATATCACTCACTGTCTAGGGATGGCTAGCACATGCACCCATGGCGTAGCCCAAAGAAAGGACAAAAGTTGATGATAATGCCCCCAATGGAAACGCCTTCATGCATGTGTCTCGCGTCCCTCTCAATTTCAACTACCATCCAAATCTCAATTACAGATGACAGAAAAGATATCCCTACACACCCACCACATTTACTTGATCCTTTTAAACCTACTTCGAACCTTGTATTGGACCGCTCACATGCAACCATCTTATAACACATCCCATTCCCTGACCAATCTATGGCATAAGCCAACCACCGGTGCCATGGACTGGTACTCCTGGTTATCCAAAACTGGCCTTGAGCCTTCACTTGTCTATAAGTATGGCCTTGCCTTTTCTGGGAACGAGCTCCAAAAGGAGGATTTACCATACTTCAACCATGAGTTCCTTCAGAGCATGGGCATTTCTATTGCCAAGCATAGGCTGGAGATTCTCAAGCTTGCTAGGAAGGAAGTTAGAGAAGCCCCTAATGGTTTGTCCAAGCTCATTTTGGCAATCAACAAAACCTGGAAGTGCTTCAACAAGTATGTTAACAAGATGATTTACCACGAGAATAACACGGCGACAAAGGCGCTGCCGGCACCGGTGCCTGTTTCTTATAAAGATAAGTGGAGAGAAGCATTGTCAAAGAAGGGCAAGGGTGATCACAACAAGGAACTGAAGATAGAACACCCTATGCAGAGAACCAGGACAACAGCGAAATCCGGTCCCTTGGATTATAGAGGACAAGAGAAATTGCTGGTCACTCCTAGGAGCTTAAAATTATCAGGGCCCCTAGATAGGAAACTTCAGGAGAGGTTGGTGTTCAGTTACAAGAGCCCCATACTATCAGGTTCTATTGATGTTGCAATGGCACAAGCGAATAGGAGCCCAAAACTTTCTGCACCTCCGAGCCCAAAGGTTCACTGTGACAACAACAGGGAGAAAACTGGTGGGGACTTCGTTGAACATACATATTGGGAAGCACTGTTTCAGGACATGAAACCTACTTGATTTCACACCATGTATCTTTCCCTAGTTCTGTTGTCTGGAAAGGTGGGATATGGTCATACAGAGGGTTCTTTTACAGTTTTATCAATATGCATGCAATTGTTTGCATTCTTTTTGAATTCATGTGATCTAAATTTTCAAGAATTATATATACTTTAAGATTTATGGTTTGCTTGAGATGTAATCCTTCAAATGGGAAACTTTCAGCCTTTCTTGTTGTAATAAAAGAATCTATAGATTATGTACTGCAAGCTTACTGCTTCCCAGTACTTTTTGCCTTGTTTGATGTATATATCATTGCTGTTGAATGAATAAAAGAAACTGGAAGAGAAAACACCAAAATTATTTGCCAAATTTGAGTTTGCTGCTTAGGACCTCATATCCATCGGCTGATGTGCTCAGCTAGTGTGTTTTGATGCATTATTTCTGGTGTTAGTGAGTTTTTCACACTGCATGCTGCTTGATCTTCAAAAGCAGGTGCTGGAAACATGATTAATACAACCATTTTCATCTTCCATAGCAATGTGATGGATAAGGATAACTGGACATGGCTCAGTCAATTCTTTGAACACCTAGTTGCAATGCATACCAGCATGGGCACTAAATGTACATGTATGCTGCAGTTTCATGACATTTTGCCTTTGGACCTAACCATTCAATGCATATACTAAATGTACACAAACAATCATCAAAGAAAAAGGCATAGGTGCATGTGCATTGCAATTGAAAGCATGCATGTGATGACAGCGCCATAACCACCATATATATGAACAACTAGCAAAATCATTCATTAACAGTGATAGGTTCTGATATGTGAAGTTGTCGATTACTATCAATCATTGTAATTCTGGATAGATTATATAAATGGTTGTGAAAATTCGAGAGCCTGGATTGTGCACAGGCATCCAGAAAAGGCTTCGGAAATGATACTGAAATTCCCCACACTTCTTCCGTTCCAACAACCTCAGACATATGAAGTTTGGGCAGCCACAATGATGCAGCCAACACCACAGATATAACTTGTAAGTAAGAACAGAATCTGGGCCTAAAGGAGATCGGTAGTATTGGGCTTTCATGAACTTATGAAACCTAGCAGTTGATAGCTTTTGGGAGAAGTTAAAATGGAAAGGTCACTTGAAGCTTCCTTTAGGGAAAAGAGGTGTACCATTGCAAGCTTAGAAGTTTCTCTTGGGTCAAGCTTTCTTGGAGTTGATCTGAAGAAGAAGCAACCGATGCATGCAGTTGCCACTATTTGCAAATGACCTTTATTTCCTTCTAATTCTTCTATGCCTTGATCAAGGAATAGAAATCCTCTACCTTTTTTGTGCTCTATTTATACTCCTACACTTAGAGTTTAAAGTTTAAGATTAGGGTTTATGGTCAGGATTTAGGGAATTTGAGTTAGGGTTAGGGCTTAGAATTTAAATTTTTAGTGTTTTTTAGTGCTGGAATATAGAAAGAGACATTGAAAAGGGGCAGGGGATTTTTATCATTGGTCAAGGAGACCCTTTGCCACTTGTAGGGATGGTCAAATTACATGGTTTTGTTGGGTCCGACCGATCTGACATAAGCGAAATTTTTTAAAAATCAAGTTCAAGACGAGGTGGACGGTTTTTGGAAAAAATTAAGTCGTAGCGGGATGAGTAAGAGTTTAGAGTGAAAATTCTCCGGCCCAATATATTTTGTAATTATATATTTTTTATTATATTTTATATAATATTTTTTATTTTTATTAATTTTTTGGGATGTTCAAATTTAGTTGAGTTTTTTTGTTAAAATTACGAGATCAAATTAAAATTAGATTATATTTTTATTATGTCGGATCAATATAAAATATATTAAATTCAGGACGAGTCGATGTTAGATTGGAATTTCTCTTTATACACGATTAAACCAATATAGGCCATAGTTCAAAACAAATCAATATAGTCCATTTCTCTTGTTGACCAATATAGAGTGAGGAACAAAAGATTGTTTCAATCAAGTAGGTCTTTCTAAGTGACGGAGCATAATTATTATTTTATATAATAAGTCTCTTAAATTTTTTGAAATTTTAATTTAACCCCTTCAAATATTTAAATATTTATATTATTTATTATTTTGTAAATATTTTTAATTAAATTCTTTAAAAATTTTAATTTGTCCCCTTTAATTTTTCGGTCTAATGAAAATTTAAGTCCTTATAAAATTAAATATTAGATAAATTATACATTATTAATCAATTTTAAGTTTTAATACTTAATAAACCTTTATATTTTTAAATTCAATAATTTAAACTATCTCAATATTTGATAATGACTCCGACTCTAAATCTTTAGTACAATTTTCTAGTGCGATGGATGGGTTTAGATTTTCCGATAAGAGTTCGACTTAAGTTAACGATTATACATTTTTGTGGAAAACTACAGAAGTTGTCAATTTTCTTTTTATCTTTTTTTTTTATTTTAAGTATTTAACTTTTAAAAGGTACATTTTAATAATTCATGTCAATAATCAATCACAAAATAATAACTCAAATGTTACCTTTTATTATATTGATGATATAATACGATAACAAACAAAGATTAATATCTAATTTGACTCATAAATTTTTTTGAATAATTTTTACCTGAGAAAAAGGAAAAAAAGATGATCGTTTTTATTAGTATTAGAACTCAAGACCTAAAGAAATAGAGTGAATATTAACAGAAAATTTTAATCATTTACTCTAATTTAACCCATAATTTTTAATCCAAACTATATTTGATGATATAAATATAACATAATAATGCCATATTAGCCGTAGGCATGGAAGATGTGATTTGCTCTTGCTCACACAAATTGTTTGCACTCGAAATTCTTAATATACCAATCTCCACACGCAAACAACTTTGCCGCCACACTGCAGTTGGATCAATCAGATAAGATAACAACAATGTCAAAATTCAATGAAATAAATAGAAATACACAGATTTCAGACAGAGAGACCCAACATGGCAAGTAAAAGCAAACATAATTCTTCCCCCCTTTCCATAGATTAGGCAAACTATATCCATCGGCAATAAGGTGAGTCTAGGTGCACCAGATTTAGAGTGCGAATAAAGAACGATAAGTTTTGAAATGTGTTTAAAAATATTTAATTTTTAAATAATATTTTAAATTAATTTTTTGTGATTTTTGACAAGTTTCGATACTTACAAAACAAGTTTTGATACTTTATTCAAGAACTAAAATGTTATAAAAAAAACAAGTATTAAAACTTATTTTTATAAGTATCGATACTTGGCGAAAATCATGAAAAATCAACTTAAATTTTTATAAAAAAATTAAATATTTTAATTTTTTAAACAAATTTTAAATTTTATTATTTTTTAGCCGCTGCGCCCTTACAATAATGACAAGCCAAAGCACCCATATCCCTTGCCGTTTCTAATTATTGGACAAAATCCCATTTTGACAAGAAAGTAAAGGAAGCCTAGTAGTTTCTCCACAAAGAGACAAACAACATTGTTGAATGCCTTGACTACACTTGCCAACTCATAGGACATAATTGTTCTATAAGAACTAGGCAGCAAGAAGAGGTGGGGGACCATGGAAAATTTGTAAAAAAAAAGGGGGGGAAATGTCACAATTCCAATATATCCATCCTTATCCTATGGAATCAATTATCATATGATCATCAATCATCATCATCATCATCAACCCCCCACGTGGCATGATCTGCGCATGAGAATGCATCAGCTCCTCTGAAAAACTGCAGCTCTTGATATAGGTAAATTTGATCTTTCTGTTTTTGGCTTTTTGCGTGAGAATCTGACAGTTAATGTGGACCTGCTCGGCTGCATGCCACAAGATATGTATATGTTGCTGAAATGGAAATTGCCATAACTTTGATATATAATTTACCTTGTAAAGTAGATATATCATATGAATGGTCCCATGTTGTTGGGTGCTGCGTACACCAATTTGTCTACTTTGCTTTCATCACATGGGTTGCCACTTGCAAGATTAGAATATTGTATTTATAAACAATTTAATGATAGTCTATTATCAATGATGAAATATACTCCCTCCGTCCTACTACTTAATTTTTTTTTATCTTAATATGGTTCTTAAATTTTTCTTTCCAACAATGTGGTTGATCTTTGTTTATTTTCTAATTTATGGTGATTTATTGTTCAAACTCAAAAATTTGGTAGATTATACCCGTCTTCAAACAGTATTTTGCAAAGTACATCACCATAAATTGAAAAATAAACAAGGATGAACCACATTGTTGGAAAAAAATTCAAGAACCATATTAGGGTAAAAACTCCCAATAATTGTGTCACTTTTTTATTTTAAAATTGTCCTAGTTAAATTATCACTTTAAAAAAATTCAACCAATTTTTTTATACAAATTTTATTTTTCTATTTTTTTTTAGTTTTTCAACAAAGCAAAAGTTAACTTTTTAAGGGCGAACTTCTTATTTAAATTATTTTACACAATATAAATTTTTTTAAAATTTCGTGAAAAGTTAACATGTGACTCAATTAGCGGACGGAGGAAATACAATCTTCATTTCTTTGAGGATAAATTATGGAAAACCGGATAAAATATTTTGTTAGAGCGTGAAAGTTTTGTATTTTTTCACAAAACCGGATAAATTTTTATTAATAAAGATTTAAAAAATATCACCGAGAGACAAAATGGATAATGTTAGTATTAATAAATTAGAAATATCTCAAAAAAGTAAAGTAATTGTTCTTAAAAAATGAAATATCAATTCATATTCTAATGACAATTACACCGAGATAATAGATTATCGTATTAATGAATGGTGAAATAACATAAAATTATGATATTTAGTATGTTTAATTTATTATATATAGTTTTAATTTTAATATTAAAGCTTATAAAATATCAATCGAGTGGTATGTAGGTTCATTAGATCCTTGGAGGATTCTCAAATCAATATAGTCCGAGATCCTTGTCATAGGAGGATTATGTTTATGGTAGCAAATTATCGTTTATTGGATAAATAATACACAACATTTTATTTAATATTTATCTTTTAAACATCATAAACTTATTATTTTTTAATATTGTATAATTACTCAAATTATGATTTAAAATCCTTCAATTATTATAATAATTTACATTTATATATTTAAAGTATTTCTGTATAAAAAATAATTATAAAATAATAAAAATAAATGTGTGCATACAAGTGCAACACATATGTAGAAGAAAACTTGCTTTTCTAAAGGGCAAACTAATTAGATAGTCATCCGACTATTAATATGTTTTTAAGCAGGTCACCCAACTTTAAAGAGTTGCAGAAAGGTCATTTGAGTTATCATTTTTAGTATAATTTAATTAGAATTTAACTTTATAGTTTTTATTATAATTTTAACACACTTAAATTTTTATTATATAATAATTTGAAATAGAAAAATAAAAAAATAGATAATGTATAGATAAACAATAATAGAGGTATTTTAATTTGTTTTTCTTTAAACCTTAAGGGTAAATGAAACTTCTATAAACATATAAAAGTTTGTGTACTACTTTTGAAATTGCACATGTTTCACTTTGAAAACCTTCATCTTTTGGGGGAATTAATCTCTATGATTTAATATAAAGCTCAAAGTTTTTAAAGAGAATTAATGGGGTCTCTTTCATTGGGTTGAGGATAGGAACAATTCCTTTGTTCATTTCTCATTTCTGCCATTGTTGTTGCTTAAGGTCTTACCCAATTTCAGAATCTTCTCTCTATCTCTTTCTTAACTTAAATCTCAAGAGAGTGAAGTTTGTGAAATTAGGTGAGCTCCATTATTCACTTTATATGAAGTTTCTTACATTTTAGAAATAGAATTAAAGTATGCACCCCAAAAAATAATTAAAGAGTTTGACATGTATTTTTTAATACATCTAAGAGAAAATATTCTATGCATTGGCGGTTTAAGAGTTTGAGAAAATATTATAGGTTTAAGAGCTTGAGTTTTAGTGATTATGTTTAGGTTTTTAAGGTTTGGAAACAGATTTTAGGCATAAGGTTAAAACTAGCCCCCAACGTTTGACCTTGTGGTCACTTTAGCCCCTATTCTTTTTTGGTGCAAACAACCACCTAACGTTTCATTTTCGTTCAAATTTTACCCTCATTGGATGGAAACCGTTAGTCAACTAACGGTCAACGCCCGAGGATGATGTGGCATGTCTACATGGCATGGGGAGATGACAAGGCGATGCCATGTGACACATTGCTGACGTGGCATCATCTGATTGGTTAAAAATATATTTTTTTAAAATATCCCCAAATTTTCCAAATTTCACAAAACAACCTCCAAATTTCAAAATCCCTAACTTCCCCAAACCCAAATCCTGATTTGAGCCAATTATGTCGCCAATTGCCTTGCTGCCGCCCACTACATCGGTCGCCGGACCATCACGATCCCGTCGTTGGAAATCGACCGAATTCATGCGAATCGATGAGCGAAAGTGAAATCGTCGAATGGTTCATTGGAACAATTCGTGACAAACGGTGACATAATGGATGACCAATGGCATGTGGGTCATTCGACGAGGGGAGGGCGTTTTATTCCGTCGCTGGAAACGCGACCAACGCTGACGGGAGTGGCTGAATTTGGGGTTTAGGGATTTTGGGACTATTTTAGAAATATTTAAAAATTTTAGGATATTTTATTTTTAAATATATATAATTATTTTAAAAAAAATATTTTAAAAATATTTTTTTAAAATAATTAATTAATTATTTTTAAAATGCCACATCATCAAAGTGCCACGTAGCATAACCATGTCATCTCCCCATGCCATGTAGACATGTTACGTTAGCCTCAGGCATTAACCGTTAGTTGACTAATGGTTTCCATCCAACAATGGTGAAATTGAACGAAAATGAAATGTTAGGTGGTTGTTTTTACCAAAAAATAGAATAACAGCTAAAGTGACCAAAAGGTCAAATATTGGAGGCTATTTTTGACCTTTTGCTAGATTTTATGTCGAAAGTTTATAATCTAGGGTTTAGAATTTATGAGTTGTATACTTTCGACGGAGTTATTTTCATTTGGCTCATGTAGATCATTATAAGACATGGTTGTTTTTATTGCTGCGTTGAAGACTGTTGGTGTTGTTACATAACTCACATTAAGGGACAATTGGCGTTGGATTCACTAGTAATTTTATTTAAGTGGCTTGGTATGTAGTTTGTGGGGTTGTTCTTGTTAGAACCAAATCATAATTAAATATGAAATTTAATATCCAAGATCTATCATGTTAAATCATTAAGAACAATAAACTAAATAAACTGAATGCGGAAGCGTACCTGAATTTATTGATGGACTGAAAACTTTGAATCCTTTAATGAAAATCGCCTAAAACGTGGTTGTGGTCTTCAAAGAAGATAGGTTAGTCATTGCCGTAAAAACTCTATGACGGGGACAAGAGTAATACAAATTAACCTATTTCTTGGGGACCACTACCTCTTTATATAGTTGATTATTAAATCAACTATTAAATGTTTATAACTCTGCCCCTCGTTGAATTATAAATATATCTTACGGTATCTACACTTTCATTTCCATGACACTTTAATACCCATGACACGCCTAACATAATTGGCCACTTAATTTTGTGTCATACTTTATAATAACATCATACATTGCACATATGTGCCCAAAATTGATGATTTTAATCCAACAATCTCCCACTTTGGCAACATATGTTTCCTAATAAATGTACAACCTTATGAGCTCAAAAATTGCTATTATATAATAGGTATTCTATAACAATCTCTTCCATCAACTATATCCATATAGGATCAAAGTAGTTTTTGCCATATTTACCATGACTAGACCCATCAATGGTCACATATACAAATATGTCAAATGACATAGATTAATCATGGATGTGTAGCATGGAAAATTACATGAAATGTGAACTGAACATGTCTATTTCCAACTAGTCCTTTTAAACCACATTGAGATCAAACTTTACTGAATTCAGAGTGTGCATAAACCAAAAGAACTTTATTTCTGCAGAAAATAACTTTAAACTGAAGTAACTGAAATTGTATCTAAAACGAATGAGCATTTTTCAAAATTACAAACTCCCACTAAAAATGAATATCCTTATATAAAATTAAACCTACATTAGTGTGCTCATGAAAGACCTAGTGTGATAGTTAATTAATATGCGCGCAATTATGAAGTTTGTACCAACATGCTCTATAGACACACAACCACTCTAAATATTCTTTAACAACTAGGAACTTAATATTTGTATGCTTCAAATTTGAAGTGTTCTTATTCTTTATAGAATAAATGAACACATATTTATTGTCACAAAATAACTTAAGTGGTCTTTCTATTCAATCTATAAGTAGCAGCTCATGTGACAAAATTCTTCTTTTGCATCAATATTCTAATAGAATCGAAGCTTGTAAACCTGTTGATCTCTAACTTACCAAAATTCTGATATGTGAGCATGTAATTTTTGTTCTCTAAAGATATCTCGTAACCCTATTGGCTGCTATCCAATGGTCCATACCATATTTGCTTAAATATATGTTTAACATTACAACAATGTACGCATTATCCGAACGCATATATACTTGAGCATAAATTAGATTCTCAATAGCTTAGGCACATGGAATCATTTGTATTTTCTAAATTTCAAGGTTACTTTTAGGGCATTGAGTAAGGCTAAATTTGTCTTCTTTAGCAATATGAGTATCCCTTGGTTTACTCCCACTGAACTTGTAGTATATATAATTGTCAACTAAATTTATCTCTAAACTGAATGAGATAATCAATATGAAATTTATAATTTCATTAATGGGAGTTCTAGTTGAGATCATGGCTGAATTTTTTTAATTTACATATCATTGATTTTGTATCATTAGACACAAATCTATGATT